>CAHIKZ030000344.1:535000-692500 GCA_903632075.3 Acanthosepion pharaonis
ACAAAGAGAGAAAAAAAAAAAAAAAAAGAGAAAAGGAAAAAAAAAAAAAGAGAAAAAAAAAAAAAAAAAAGAGAAAAAAAAAAAAAAGAGAGAAAAAGAAAAAAAAAACAAAGAGAGAAAAAGGAAAAAAAAAAACAAAGAGAGAAAAAGAAAAAAAAAAACAAAGAGAGAAAAAGAAAAAAAAAACAAAGAGAGAAAAAGGAAAAAAAAAAAAAGAGAAAAAGAAAAAAAAACAAAAAAAAAAAAAAAAACAAAGAGAGAAAAAAAAAAAAAAAACAAAGAGAGAAAAAAAAAAAAAAACAAAGAGAGAAAAAAAAAAAAAAAAGACAAAGAGAGAAAAAGAAAAAAACAAAGAGAGAAAAAAAAAAAAACAAAGAGAAAAAAAGAGAAAAAAAAAAAAAGCCAAGAGAGAAAAAGAAAAGAGAGAAAAAGGAAAAAAAAAAAGAGAGAAAAAGGAAAAAAAAAACAAAGAGAGAAAAAGGAAAAAAAAAACAAAGAGAGAAAAAGCAAAAATAAAAGCCAAAGAGAGAAAAAGGAAAAAAAACAAAGAGAGAAAAAGCAAAAATAAAAGCCAAAGAGAGAAAAAGGAAAAAAAAAACAAAGAGAGAAAAAGCAAAAATAAAAGCCAAAGAGAGAAAAAGGAAAAAAAAAACAAAGAGAGAAAAAGCAAAAATAAAAGCCAAAGAGAGAAAAAGGAAAAAAAAAAAAAGAGAAAAAAAAAAAAAAAAAAGAGAGAAAAGGAAAAAAACAAAAGAGAAAAAGGAAAAAAAACAAAGAGAGAAAAAAAAAAAAAAAAGAGAGAAAAAGGAAAAAAACAAAGAGAGAATAAGGAAAAAAAAAAAGAGAGAAAAAAGGAAAAAAAAACAAAGAGAGAAAAAAGGAAAAAACAAAGAGAGAAAAAGCAAAAAAAATCAAGACAAAGAGAGAAAAAGGAAGAAAAAAACAAGACAAAAAGAGAAAAAGCAAAAAACAAGAAAACAAGACAGAGATTAAAAAAAAAAAACAAGACAAAGAGAGAGAAAATGGGAAAACAAAACAATGAACAAAAAAAAAATGAAAGGCAAAAGGAGAAAAAATAAAAAAGAATAAAAAGGAAAGTGTTTGCATCACTCAGTTAAAAAATTAACATCAAACTTTAAACACAATTTTCCTGTTCATCCTACTTAAAATGTTTCTTAAAAGATAATCAACAGAATCAATTTTCGCCAATTTTTCTTTCTCATTTGTCATTCCAAGTTCTAAGATTTGCAATTACGTCATGTGCAATTTCCAAGTGGCAAGACTCTTGAGAAAAGCCTTTTTGAAAACTTATTCACCATTATGTTCACTCCTACTTCAAAGAACCCCATCCTCTACCCACATGGGACATGCAAGCAGTCATTGAACTATTTTTCTTTAAAATACTAGCAGAAAAATTATCAACCATTGTTATAAACTGAATTATTTTAAAAGAGCAAGCCTTTAAATGATTCACAAATTAAAAATCATTTTATTAATTGATAAGCGACAAAGTTGCAGGTGAGAAACAATGAGACATATATATATATATATATACACACACACACACATATATAAAAATAAATGTATGCACATATTTTATTTACATAAGTCAGTACAGTTAAATATTAATTCAAAAACCTTAAATAGTGAATTTCAATGATTTTATAAACAATTATTTGAATTTATTATAAGGATAACAAGCCAAATAAAAAGAATCCATAAAAAGTCTTAAACATACAACAATTTTCTTATGTAAAATGAAAGAAAGAATTATATAATTACTTACATGTATTTTATAACAAATGTATATTGATTGATACATTAATAAGTCTGTAGCTAAATGATGAAACAAATATTTCCTCTTCAATATAATCTAGTCATGAATATTGATCACATCATTCAAACATTATACAATGAAAATGTCAGATCAAAGTTCAGCTAACAACTATCAAATAACAATTCCAGGCTATGAATTTCTTGGTCTACCTTTGTATTTGATCCCCACCCCCACTGCCAAGTGAAAAAAAAAATTTGGCAGCAAATTAGATCAAAACAATAGCTAAAGTTGAACCATTCTTACACCCATGGATATTACAATTGCTCAACATCACTTTAGAAGGCCTATATAAATTTATATTAGCAAGTTAAAGATTCAGTTTTGAACTCATGTCAAAAGTCAAAGAGCATTCCAAGGATCTGTAAAAGAAATCAATTGAGACTTAGCAATCAAAGAAAACCTGCAAAAAAATGTCAGATGCTTGGATACACCTTATTCCATTTTCTTTTCCATCAATCATAAATAGAAATAAATTTGTACTCTATCAATGTTTGAAGATCAGGTTATCCAAGGAAGATTTACAGAAAGATTTTAAGTCAACCTAAAGTTGATTTTAAGTCAATCTAGTGTAAAAAGATATCCGTTAAAACAAATATACATTTCTCACCAATTTGTTGAACATTGAGTTGATAAATATTTCAGTTTAGTTGCTCAAAAATGACAGTACTGAAGAAAACACAAGCTCACACCAAAAAAAGCTTGTTTAACATTCACTAAAAAACAAAAATAGAATTTTTACAACAGAACCAGCAACATTTTGTTTAGAGAGTAAAGAACACAGCATCCAATATAAATAGAAAATGATATTTCAACATGGTAATGGACATAACATTTTATTGGCTTACTTTTGCACTGGAGATATCAGGAAACTTGCCAAGATTTAGGGAAAATGGATTTGCTAAAGTATCAGTCCATTCTTTCAAATAATCTTTTACTTTCTGTTATTCAGTTCATACTTGATAAATGATTCTTCTTCCAGCAAAACAACCATCTGAAAGATACTTTAAAAACTACTTCAAAATGTTTTCCAAAGAATAAGGCTAGGATAACTGAATAGCATTTCTTATTTAAACCCAATTGCACATTTGTAGCAGGAATTGAAAATTACTTTTCATAATTAGAAGCTACCAAATCTGAATGATTTGGAATAGATTCTGCATAGAAGAAAAGTCAAATGGTTATGACAAGTTGCATTCAAATTGATGTCGTCATCATTGTTGTTGTTATTACATTTCAGCTGTTTGGAGATATCTTCCATGATGAAAGAGAACAATTGACAATACACAGAAATACCGACTGGTCATAAATATTAAAAACTAAAGTGGAAGTAGCACTGGTCCAATTGAATAGAAACAAATTGGCATGGCCAGACAAAATTGCAATTGACATGTTGGCAGCCTTAGATTATTTCAGCATAGGTGAGATTACAGAAATAACAAATGAAATCTAACAAATATACTGAAAGACCTATTTTCATAGCACTGCCTAAGAAACCAGGTACAAACGAATATGAATTCCACCAAACAATGAGCCTAATGAACCATGTAATAAAACTCATCATCCAAATTCTGATGAATAGAGTGCGCAGCAGAATCTTGCCAGAGATAGGATAAGAACAGAGTAGGTTCGTCAAAGACACCAGAACAAGGAATGCAATATTTATGCTAAGAATTTTATCAGAAAGAGAAATACAAATGCAGAAGAGCATGTACCTGTGTTTTATAAACTATGCAAAGACATTTGACAAAGTATACCACAAAGATCTGTTAGAGCAGCTCAGAAACTTTGACATATTTGAGAAAGACATTAGAATAATCAAAAATCTCTACTGGCAGCAAACCGCCTGCAAATGGATAAAAAATGAGTTCAGCAGATATACAAAAATAGAAAGGAGTATAAGACAAGGATGTGTCTTCTTACTAGACATTCAACCTATACAGCGAGGTGATGCTGAGTGAACTAGAAATCCTAGCAGGGTTCATCATTGGCAGTTACTATCTTAACAGTGTAAGAGATGCAGATGACAGAGTGCTGATAGCAGACATGGAAAGGAAACTACAAAATCTTCTACAGAAGATAGTGAAGGAGAGCGAGAAGAAGGGACTAAATATAAACTACAAGACAAAATGCATGGTCATCAGCAATAAGATGAGCCCAAAAGGCACATTACAGGTCAGGGATACTAGAATCAAGCAGGTACAGAAATCTAAATATCTGGGAAGTGTCCTGACACTGAGATCCGAAGACATATTGGGATGACCAAAGACACATTCCAAAAACTAAGCAGAGTATTAACAGACAGGAAAATTTTGTTGAAAACAAAGAAAACAGTATTGAACTGTTACATGATATGTCCTCTTGTGTGGCAGCACATGTTGGACAATCTCCTCAGTGATGAAGAAGAGACTCAAAGCAACAGAAATGTGGTTCTACAGAAGAATACCATGTGCCAAAAATGTAAGCAACAACAAAAGGAATGGAAACAAAGAGGAAACATACTATAGAGCTACAAGGGACAAGAGGTGGAGGGCCATGATCGCCTACATCCTGAAGAGACATGGGACATAAAAAAAACCCTTTGGCCTTCTTTAGGTTTTTCTCAATCTGGGTAACCTTCAGGAAATTTCAAACTAAACCCTTTATTTAATCTATGAGGGTATATTTTTCTCATTCCACTGGCCATGTCTAAGGGTATCTTTTGTTCTTATTTAGTACTGTTAAATTATTGCTTGCCCTACTTCTATTGGGTCAAAATCTTTACAATCTGGCCTAGGGATTGAACTCACAATTACTTTATCACCAAATTCACAAATCAATGTTTTAATCCACTAGGCTATTCTTGTGAGACAATCCTGAACTTAGAACTAAACCTAGCCTTAAACTTAATATTCTCCTTGCTTGTCTGCTGCTGACACTTGTTGCTACTTCCGCCATGCTTAACTTTATTCTTTCTTGCTTCCATTTTCTTTTTCTTAATTCTCTCATTATTATTGGTTCATGCATTAAACTGTTTTAGTAGCGCTAATTTATTTGATCATTAAATTGGAAAAAACTAAGGAAAATAATCCAGTGGACAAACACTTTTGTAGACAGGGTGTGTGTGTGTGTGATTCATTTGGACATGTGTGGTACTAGACTGGTTATCTTTAAAGAAAACAGAATCAGCCTAATGGATTTGAATTCCAAGCTGCTGCTGTTTATTTTTCTTTGGACAATTGTATGAATCCTCTCCTTCCTACACTGTCTAATCATCAAATATTTTGACAAAATGTTTCATTAATGCCATAACATTGAGGAAGCAATTGAGTAAACCACTCTTCCAAAAAACCTACAACTACAAATCTACCTTGACAAGACTCAGTCACATTCATATATAGACATAATTTAAAGAAATATAAAAAATAACTAGAATTATGAGACTCCTCTCCAATCAGAATTTTGGAAAGAAACTGTGGTCTATTTCAAACTTGTTTCATCAAATTGTGGCACACATTCAAATGAGATTTTATTTTTATTCTTTGTGGGTAAGCAAAGCTTGTAATTTTCATAAATTCATTTCATTTTCTAATCTTTTCTTAACATTGTTGGCATGAACTCCAAGACAAACCAAATACCTTGGATATCTCATCAATGGTCTGATGATGAATTTCATTGATTGCATGATGACATTTTTGAAGATTTTCCATATTTTACTTGGTTTTCCATAGATGGTTTTCAAGTGAAATTTGACCATATTTGAAATGTATATTTTAAGTAAATAAATGACAACTGAGATGAAAAGGTGACAGGTGGTTAACTGGGCTGTTGTTATTAAAATTATACAAAAGAATGAGAGGAATAGAGAAAAGGAGAGAGAAAAGAAAAGAAAAAGCCAAGAGAGAAAGATAGATTGACCAAGAGAGGAAAAGAGAAACAGGCATAAATTGAAAGCAAGAGAAGGAAAGAAAATGGAAAGAGAGAGAGAGAGAAGAAAAAATAAAAAAAAAGCAAAAAGTGATAAAAGGATAGCATGAAAGAAAGAACAAAGAGGTGAAATTGACAAATGGAATGAGGGGGGAAAGAGAGAGAAGAAAAAAGAGACAGCAGGAAGAGAAAAAGAGATGGGGGCTGGACAAAACGACAGAAGGAAAAGAGAAGAAAAGAGAGAGAATGAAAGAAAAGAGAGAATGGAAGAAAAGAGAAAGAGAATAGAAGAAAAGAGAGAAAAATAAAAATAAAGAGAAGAATAAAGAGAAAGGGAAAAGAGTAAGCAGAAGAAAGTGAGAAAATGTCTAAATTTACAAATTGGCTTAAAAATTATAAAAATTCTTTCAGCCATTGAATTTCTAGAAATCAAATTTAATCAAATTTTAATAAATACTCTGTTTTTTCTCATCTCCAAAATAAAACTGGAATCATTTTCTGAGATTTTGACAGTAATGTTTTTTTGTATTTTAGGCTTCAAGTTCTTTATTTGCTGGTGTGCTATCTTGAATTATTGGATTAATCATTATAGTGAATGAAAGAAAAGTCTATGATGGTTCCATCTATCAATATAGGTAATAGTTGCTAGTGTAGTGTGTATGTGTAGTTAGGAGAGGTCATAAAATCCTATTTAGAACTACATAATATCTAAGAGTAGATAAAATACTATTCAGAATTTAAATTCCTCTCAAAACCTAAAATACTTTAATGTTATTGATATGTAACTATTGATTTTGTTAAAGCACAATATTTAAATATCCTTAACTTAATATTTATTCCTTGTTATGGCAAACTGTCCTTAAAACAAATGTTCTACTTCATATTACTATAAAGATAATGTAGAAACCAAAAATATTCCAGTTTGAGGTACACATCAAAGCAAAACAAACCTTCTTAACATTTCCAGAAAAAAACTTCTCTTAACAATTCCATAAAAATCCCACCAATCTTGTGTCTCATTGCTTAAGGCAGCTGTCACATCGAGGGGAAACAAGTTGTGAATGTTTCAAGAGAAATCCAGTCTGTGTCTTTATCAAAAGAGAAAGAAAGGCAGTGTTGATGGTACAGGAGAAGGAGGGAGTGTAATAAGGAGAAGAGAGAAACAGTGAAATAAAGATAGAGAAAAACGGTGTTAAGAGAGAGAGAGAGAGAGAAATGGACAGAGAGACAGGGAAGAATGATTCAAACGGTGTGTAGACAGAAAGTGGATGAGAGGATAAGTAAGAAATAGACAGCTAATAAAACATGAAAGTGATGACTAGTAGGGAATAAAAGAGAGAGAGAGAGGAAGGGATGAGAAAGACAGATAGATGAAGCAGAATCAAAAGATTCAAACTAAGGAATAAAAAAAAACAAGAAAAGAAAGTGAAAGCAGAAAAAAGAAAAGGTTGGAAGAAATAAGAAATAAAAATGAGAGAGGATTGAGAGAAAGAGGATTGTTTTGAGACAGAGATGTGGAAAAAGAGTGAGAGTAGATTTATCAAGAGAAAGAACTAATTTTGAGACAATCCAATATGAAATTTAAAATGTAAAGAAAAGAAGTGAAATGAAGTAGGTAATGTTGGGTGTTGATGTTATTGTTTATTGACTGAAATGGGGTTGATATTAATGACAGAAATTAAAATGCATAAACGTGCAACAATAACAACAATAAAAAGTTGAGACACGTGTTGACATAAATAACAAGAATTTGTATTTTTTTTTGTGATGTGAATTATAGAATATGGATATGGTGTGAGTAAAAATGTTCTCAGTGTTTCTTTTGTTGAAAAGTCACTGTTTACTTGGTTTGGTTCTGAGAATTTCATTTGTGAGGATGGTATTTGACATCATCTGTTTTCGATCTTCACGGCGCATTGGCTAGACGTATATTTCTGTACTGCTACTTGTCTACTCTACTACTGACTACTGCTATGGGTACCCTAGTCTACTCTACTGATTCTCTTATAGTGGAAGGGTCATTTTTATAATGATGAGGGTAGGATGATGATGATATCTTTCTTTTCTATCATCACTGATAGCAAGGTTATTTTTAGAATGATGAAATATCATCATCAGTCTGGATCATAACAGAACAAAAATAAGGATATTTTTTTTGGATAAGAAAAGAAAAAACTTCTTGAAGAAGAGTAGGAAGGGTCAATAGCTTTTCTCAATGTCTTTGAATATTGTTTGACAATCAGTTATCATTTGCTGGACCAAAGCAAAAAGGAAACCAGAATGAGAAGGAAGCAAATTCCAGACATTAATAAGCAACACATGATTCTCACAATAATTTTTCTGTACAACATAATCAACAAACCAGTTTGGTTTATCCACAATGGTTCTTCTGTAAATGGTTCCAGGTGAAGAAGAATAATAAAGAAAACTAAAATGATTAGTTTAAAAATTTTTCTGAGAGAAAATTACTAAAGAATAACAGAGAGAAGATCATGTGAAAGTGAAATAGAGGAATGGGAAAAATGAGAAAATAAAAATGTAAAGAGAGAGAGAGAGATTAGAGTGAGAAGAAGAAAGAAAAGATAAAAGGAAAGTTATATAATGTGGTTCTCCTTCCACTTTACCATTTTCTCTTCTGCTCTATTACATTTGGCATTTAAATTTGAGTGATAAACTTTTCTCAAATGTATCAAAATTTGTGCATAGCTAAATACTGGTTGTTAAATGCTTTACCCTAAAGCAAGGATGGGCAATTTTTTTTCTTAGTGGGCCGCATTGTTACTATGGAGATGGCTACTGGGCTAGATGCTTTTGAGAACTGTATACTGAAAGATGAAACAGTGAAAAATTTTCATGATCAGTTAATTATTAAAAATATCTTGCTAGTTGTAAAGTTTAATTACAATTCACTATAATGTAAAAATTATATTATAGCATAAATAATTGACAAAATGCAAGAAAAATGTATTTTAAGAACAACAGTAGGTGTATAATTAATGAGATTGATGTAGTCTACTGCAGTCGTTGACTAGTTTGCTTATATCTGGCTCCAAGCTGCTTGTGCTAATTCTTAATACTGTTTGAAGATTTGAATTTGTCAAAAGAGATATATTTTTGCTTTTGATAATTTTCATGCTTGAAAAAGTTTGCTCACATATGTAAGTGGATGCAAACAGAACAAACAATCTTCTTGAAAAGTCTTTCAAATTTTTTAAATGCTCTGGGTGAAGAGACGCATAAAATTTGTTTTCAAAGCTATACTTCAAAAAAATTGTCAGTTTGGAGGTCTATGTGTTCCATTTGTAGCTCATTAGTTGCAGTTTCAATGGCAGTGGTGAATGGAGACCTCAGCATGTTGAACTGTGGCTCCATTGCTTTGAAATCAGCAAATCTCTCAGCAAATTCTTTCCTCAAGGCTGTGATCTGTCCACTGTATTTTTGTGCAGATGTATATTCAACAGGCTGATCTTTCAGAAGGAGGAAGAGAGCAAAGTTTTGATCAGACTGTTGTTTAACAAAAAGTATAAGCTTTGTCTGAAAGGATTTTACCTCCACAAATAAATCATGAGCAAAGACACCTTTACCTTGAAGTTTTGTGCTGAACTCATTCATTTTTTGCATGGTATCTGTAGCAAATGCAAAATAAATCACACACCTATTCTGCATCCTTTATTTTAGTGGAAAAATCACAAGCCACATCCTTTATTTCAAAAAAACATGAAAATCTCTTCTTTGAGGTGCCATACTCTTCTCAAAACTTTTCCAAGACTTAGCCACCTTACATTGGTGTGGTACAACACATCAGAAACATCAGACTCCATTTCTTACAACAAATTTTGAAACTATGATTTAGTTCTTTGATATTATCACATTTACTGCATGTACCACTGGATCAATCACATGTTTAAAATCCAATTTTGCTTTGCAAAGACTTTCTTGGTGAATTATGCATTGAAATGAAAGCAAGTGGGAAGTTTGATTGAATCTTGTCATTTAGCCATTTGATAAGTCCACAATGTGTCCCAATTAGTGCAGGTGTCCCATCAGTTGTTATGCTCACAAATTTATCAAGGTATAACTGCGAATTTTCTAACCAATACATAAGACTTTCATACAAATTATTCCCGGTAGTAGTGTCTTTGAGACTCTCCACTGGCAACAGCTCTTCTATGATGTTGAAATTTTCATCAATATCACAAATGAAAATGAACAAATAGTTCTCTGTGACAATGAAATTGCTTCTACTTTTCATTTTACTTCTGGACACACACTATCAATTGCGTCAATCATATATTCTTTCACAAATTATGTATCAGAAAATGGCTTGTTATGTTTTGCAATCTTATTTGCACACTGTACAAAAAAAAGAAAGATGGAACAGAGATGAAAAAATTGTGAAGGAAACTAAAGAGGGAGAGAGAAAAATGCAGGTGAAAAGAGAGGAGAAATAAAGAAGCAAAATGACAAATAGGGAGGGGTGAACAAGAAAGAGTAGAACAAAAAAGGAAATAGATACAAGTGAGAGAGAAATCAAAAGGAGTATAGAGAAAGAGAGACAGTGGAAACAAATTTGGTTTATCAAAAGAATACTTCATTAAAAATGAGTAAAAAAAGAAACCACTGGCCCAAGTTATTGGATAATCCCTCAGCATTTAAATATGTTCTGTATTTGAGTTAATCATTATAATTTAAATGAGTATTAGGAGAAAGCAAATAAGAAACCAAATAATCCAGCCACTCAGTTGCCAATTCAGAATGTTTGTTGTTATAATATATTTGTAAGCCTTCAATTAAAATTTTGAGAACATGTAAATTGTACCAAATCTTGATACAATAGAGAACAACATTCTTAGACTCTGAAGAAAATTACTTATTTCAGCATATATTGAAAGAGGCATTTTGAATTTTCATCTGCTAGTATGACAGTACCAATTCTATTTCCTTGAATTACCATTACCATATGATTAAAAGTTATGACACATCCTATTTTCAAACATGTTATTACAATTGGATTATGCATTTATCTATTTCTGTTCAGAAAAAAAAAACACTTGCTTTTTTATGAAATGAAAGTCATTGTGCTCCTATATTTAGAGATGAAAATATTTCAGTTACTCACTCATGAACTTATTGAATGATCTTTGATAATTGTATCTATATTACTGTTCAGTTTCTCAGTAAGTGAACATGTATTGATCAAGTAAAATAAAAAACATTTCTGTGACTTCTGTGAAACCAGGGCTTTTAATAAAACAGATAGTGGCAATTATGTTTCATTATGATACAACAGACAAAAACAAAACTTGTTATAGAATGTGATTTTGAATGAGATAAGTGCTCGATATTACTTTTCAACAGGATTTCAAAACCTGGGATTTTACCAAAGTATTTTTTTCAAATTTTTACAGAAAGTGCCTTAATAAATATATCAGCAGCAGCCCTGAGGGTATAAAAACAGGTGAACCCTTAAGTAACTCTCTCTTCTTGATTTCCCTCCTTTCGAAGTATGTACCATCACCTTGTCACAATGAAGCAAAAAGGGCTTTAGATGCTTCACACTAAAACACACCTAAACAGGCAAATCACACTCAAATACATTCATTAACACTTTTCGTTGTGTATTCAATTTATTTCTAGGAAAAAAACTCTTAAGCTGTCTTTTCATTATTTTTGTTAAATAAATGTTATTTTGTATTGCAAATCAATCGGTCTTTGTTATTTTGTGCATGTACCTTTTCACCACCATTATTTTATTTAAAATATTCTCGTAGATACACTAATTATAAAATTAGCCAACACACTAAACATGTTTGAACACTGACTTTTTTTCTCTAGTAAGTCATATATAATATAATAGAAATACTACATTGGCCATTTTTTTTAAATAATTTTTATAAAATTCATAAAAATAAAAGAATTGTTTTTCAAAAATAGAAGAAAAGCTCTTCTCATAATTGGTAACTTCAACATTTATTACTCAGTAGTAAATTTTGTTTGCAAAAGACATTCTATACTATATTATAAGCTCAAGATAATAACAAGAAAAATGTTTTGTTAGCAAAAGCAAAAATTCTTTTTCAAAATGTCATCAAATAACCAAATTTACACTGATCAAATTAACAAAATATATATATATATATATATATATATATATATATATAAATTATTTTTCTAAAAATATGATTTCATTGCAACACAGAAAAATTCCATATAAAAATATGAATTTAGCAGATGAATAAAAATGCCAAATTTTTTTTTTTTTATCACTGAAAACCCAGATGACTCATTGAATAACAGAAGTATACATTTGGTAGCAGCCACCCCCACACCACCTAAACTTAACCCAACTTTGTAAGTAACATATATTGGATACATAAGCTGTCTAGGGAAATTAAAACCCAACCGCCCTTAAATTAAAATAGAGTTTACTTAACCTTAACAACTCATATCAATATTGCTTGGGCTTATAAATTTAGTAAATTCCTTTGAAAGTTTATTCCTAACATCGCTTGACAATGGAATGAGACTATGGATTTTAAGTGTAATTTTTATAATTAAATTTATAAATTTAGTTTCAGTTTTGAAACATGGAAATTTTCTGTGTTGTAATGGAATTATATTTTTAAAAGGAAAATAATTATAATATTTTGATCTACTGTTTGCATAGAGCACTGTTTTTTAAAAATAAAAATAACCGCTAAGAACATTGGATTATAAATCTTACTGTTTATCTTATTAATATATATATATATGATGTAATGAATATGCATACACCTGCGTTCACCCGCACAGTAATATGATTGGCTGGTGTCAGCCATAAATACAGATTGATGTGGAGGTAGATGAACGACATCTATTGACTACGCCTATAGTCTTCACCTATTGGCCTCCGCCTATTGCCTACCACTATGACAAGGACCAGTCATTACACTTATCTGCTAGATTGTCCTACCTGGTTACAGAAGTCAAGAACTACTTTGCTACTTCAAACAAATATATCCCTTTCCAGGACATTATATATATATATATATATATATATACACACACACACACACACAAATATGAACTATACAAGAAAAAACATCTAATTAATTATAAAAACTTTTTTTTTTAATTTAACAAACAAAAGTAATGTTAGTTTTCTTAAGTGTGCAAAAGCAAACATTAAATTTTTCTTCTTTTGAAGAGAAATTCAATTAAAGACAGAAGTCAAAAAACTGGTTCTTGGTAAATGAAGATAGTTAGCTTGGCATTGATTATGTTTATACATTTTTCCTTGTTTTGTGGAGGGATAAGAAAATGAATTCCAATATTTCTACTCATCAATGGCACCTTACTACCAATTGCCAACTCAAATTATTCAGTTGCAAACAGCAGAGAGACAAACATCAATAATTATTAGAATAATAAAAATATTAATGACAAAAATGTTTTATATCACCATTGACAACAGACAAAAAAAATAAAAAATAATTATAACATTGCTATATAATGATATTAATGATAATTGATGTAAAAAAATAAATTTTGTCTGCATAATAATTATTGCAATTACAGAGAAATATTTTTGACCCTATAAAATTTGAATGTGTTTATTGGCATTCAAGTGGGTCAAATTCAGAAATAATGAAATGTATGCCCTTCTCAAAACAAATAAGCATATTTACATCATGAAAAGAAAAGAAAAAACAATGTAGGAATTATAATTATCTGTATAATAAATCCAGATATTAAAACATGTTTTTGCATATCTGAATACACAAGTTTTCCGTAGGTACAACTAGACATATCTCTGACAATATGCAAAATTAGTGTACATTAAAAATCAGCATTAAGAGAAACATCTTAAATAAATATAAATGTCAACCAGGATTAATTTATGACTATTTTTTTATAATTCCATAAGACCATCATTCTACAGCCATTAGTATGATACTGAAATATTCATCTCCCAACAAAGAGATTCCAGAATAAATTCAGATGTTTGTCCAGAATTTGGGAAATGGGTTTTTTCAGCAAAGAATTTTTCATAGTAATATTAAATTTTATTATAAGATAAAGTATTGTCAGCCATTATTAATTTTTGACTAATATTTCCTCCAACTTAATTTCATTTTTCTCATTACAGCTACTTGGACAGTCATTTTACCTCCATAAGGAAATATCATGAATCTAAAATAATGATTAAGCTCCAAAAGAGCTTTTTGTCTGAAGCTTATTCTTTATTTCCAATCTGTGATGTTTACTCAACATGAAAAGAAAATGAAAATAAGTACAAGTCAAAAATTAATAATGGCTGACAATGCTTCATCTAATAACAAAAATAAATATATAAGTTGTACAGAAAATTTTGATTGAATATTTCTATTTAAAAAAACTAAAAGCAGAAAATATTTGATGTCAAATTATAACTTAACATGAGAGTATATAAAAATGTATTTGAACAAAAGCTGTTAAAAATTGTGAATTTACATCAATATATAATAGACTGCCTACCACAAAAACTTTTCAGTTGTTACAAAACTAAGGATTATATTAATACTGAACAGGTTTACTTCTTAGTGGTGAAAATGTAACAGCAAAATTGTCCAAATCATGTTACAGCATAATTGTCCATCCCACAAAATGTTTAATATCTAAAAAAACACAAAACTAATTGAATTTCTTTTTTCCAGGTTTTCAGATATGACATTTAGTCATCTTGACATCATTTGTTGTGAGAATCACTGAAAAACCCTTTGAGTTATCCAGTTAGAAAGAGAACAGGTTAAAATTGTTTTATGTCAGACCCACTGTCTTCTCAAATGAGCAATGGTGGGGGAAAAAATAATTCAGGCCTTCAGTAAAGGTACCAACATTCATAATCTGGTTTCAAAGTCCATTCAAGAACCATCAAGAGAATGGTGAATAAGTTTAAAAAAAGAAGGAACAGTAGAGAGGAAAACTGGATCAGGAGGTCACAACAGGAAAAGGGATCATCATTTCAACTTAGAGATAAAGAGATCAGTTAGAAAAGATCCAACTCAATCCATAATACGTCTGGCATGTGAGAGAGTAGTTTCACCTTTGACAGTCCAAAGAGCAATGAAAAGAACTTGAAAATGAAGTTGTACATGAAACCTGTGAGGCACCTTGTTACTCTAGGACAGAAAGTTAGAAGTTTAGAGAGGGCAAAGATCATCTTGAATAAGTTGGAAAATGATCCTGGAATAATATATATATATATTTGAACTTAATTTCAATCCTTTATAATCTTCCAATCCTTAACTATGATTAATTAATGATGAACATGTCTATGATTGATTTCATCATGATTCTTCTAAGCTTGGAGAGCAATTATACATTCTTATTGCCCAAAGTAGAGTCAAATAGTATTATAAAAGCCTTGGAGAATTCCAATAAAGTATCTTTAACCATTTCTAAGATAAAATGGTTCAAAGCTTAATCTAACAAATAGACAATTTTGCTTTTACTTGATTTGGACAATTTTGCTGTTACACCCAGTACATCATCATAATAAATATATTTCTGGTGCTTGGAATCAGTGTTCAAACACAGGTAAAAAAGATTATTTTAGAAGCTGCTTTTCTATGTAGGCAGGCAAGCCTTTCCTACTTGGAAGATTGACACGACACAATCTTCCTAATAATGGTCTGCAAGATAAGCTACTATAATCTTTTCAGCAACATCATATGACCAAAGAGTGCTATGGATAGTGTAATCAAAAGACATACCTCTCATACTTAGTAACATGGTGTGATTAAAGGAAGATCACCTACAAACAAGGTATATTTGGCCAGAAAATAAAAAGGAAGCAAACATTTTTGGAGTTGCAAACTGATGTAATGTTTATCAGTACAAAATACAGAATCAGCCAAGAGAGTTTGAATTTTGGTTGCAGTTGGACTTTGCCCTAATGCCATTGAAAAGGACAGGGATCCACTTCCCTTTCCAGCTATAGGCAAATAGCAGGTCAGACTGGGCATTTTAGCTTTGGCTGGCAACCAGTCTAGATAGACAACTGATTCCAAACCAAGAATGAAGACTCTAAGGTAGGTGGGTATTAAACTACTACATTCCTGGCCACTACTGCAGCCAAAGAAAGTCACTAATTGAAAATTATCATGGTGCAACTGCAAAAAGATGGTCTCAGAGGCTAAGAAAGTGAGAGTATCTTTGTGCAACAAACTCCCCATGACACACACACTTCAAATATATGCATGTGTAGGTTACTGTGCTAATCTTCATTTTCCACAGCTTGACATCATTGGATTGATAATCAACTAAAATGAGTTGAAAAATTAAAAAGTCACCGAGTGTAAATTCTAATGTGGAAATAACCCCAAAATAATTGTCTCTTGTTTAGCTTCTCTTTCTTCCTTCACTCTATGTCCAGATAAAACAAGAGCTACTATCAAACAGAATATTGCATTGTGTTTTTTTTTTTCTGTTACAACTACTAAGGCCAAAGATGACTAGCCTTTTCACAACCTGTTTATTGCAGGCAACTGCTTCAGATATCAATTAAACTCAGCTACAAGATCACACTACTGAGGCACCCAATGAAGATCAAACTCACTACACAAGTTATGGTCCAACAATATTAGTTTGGTAACCATTACTTTAAGGGATAAATGTAAATAATAGGTTTAATTGAGACTTCAAATAAATATGGTTTTGCATCTGAACTGGCATAGTTTATTATGCCAGTTCAGATGCAAAATGATAAATTATGTGTGTGTGTGTGCGTGTGTATATATATATATATATATATATATACCTAAACAGATTCGCAATACCTAAGGTTTAAAATCAATTTTAAAAAATGAAAAATCTTTCTTGAAACTTTTATCTTATTTTTAATTTTAAGCCGATAGATTAAATGTAATATTTCCAATAAGCAAAATACTTTGCTGTATTTCAAAACTAATTTAAATTGATTGGAAGTAGTTTTCATTTTGAAATTTCCGATATTTTATTTTAGCACCATTTTTAGCCACCTATCATCAGAATTCACTTTATTAAAAAAAAAAATGTTCCAAATATAAAACATATTTTTCTGAAACTTTATCTGAGGAATATTAACTGATTTAAAGTATAATTAGTTTGA
Source organism: Acanthosepion pharaonis (assembly GCA_903632075.3). Taxonomy (NCBI): domain Eukaryota; kingdom Metazoa; phylum Mollusca; class Cephalopoda; order Sepiida; family Sepiidae; genus Acanthosepion; species Acanthosepion pharaonis. The sequence continues at coordinate 551,851 of CAHIKZ030000344.1, forward strand.
TTTGAAACTAATATTATTTACTTTAAGTTTAAAATATCACAGAAATGCATTTTTTTAACACATCAGTAGCTGTTTATTTAATCTGTTGACATTTTTGACAACAGATTGATGTTTATTCAATATTGTTCTGCAATATGCACATACTATATATCATTTTAAGTATTCAGTAATCTTTAAAAATTTAGGAAAAACATTTGCTATAACCTAATGTTTTATTGAATTTTACATACTATAGTTATCACTCTTATTTTCTAAAATCACGTATGAACATCTGTATCTACAAAAATTAGCAAGTTTATATAAATAAAAAACAATTCAAAAGTCTTTATAAAATACTTGAATAACTCAGATTGTAATAAGCTTTTCCATTTATGATTAAATACAGTTTTACTAATAATGATATTACTTTAACCCTTACACCATTGAAAGTGAATTTTAAAACATTAAAAATTTTTTAAAATTATTCTAATTAAAAAAATTATTCTATTTAAAAAAAAATGAAAACAAATCTTGTAAAAATTCATTATTCATCAAAAACTTTTTTCTTAAAACAGTGTCCTTAATATATATTACTCATAAAAGCAATTAAAAACTTTTCTAATTAAATAATGTCTTAGTTTTATTGCAATTTTTATTTTATATTTTTATATAATCAGAGCAGAGATTTTCAGTAATTGATGATTTAAATTCTCCAAGGCATTCTGCCTTTAACTAATATAGTCACTAAAAATTATCACATTGAATTTAATGAGTTTTCATAAAATCAAGTGTGGTGTAACAACAAAAAAAAAAATTCTAAAATAATTCATTTCTGAATAAGTCCTGAAAGTTTCATTAAAACCCCAACATTTATTTGAGTTTTGCAAGAATTTCCAAATCAATGTTTTTTCATTGCAAAAAAAAAGATGCTAACATTTACTATAATAATTTATAGTCAATCTGATGACACAAGAAAAACAAAATTTAATAAAATAGTTTTATCAATTTTGGGACATTTTTTCATCATAGTATGCACTTTTTTCAGCTATTTGGTGGCAGTACCTAATTTTATAGCATCTGTTCCAGTTAGCATGTGACAGTCAAGTAAGTGGAAACATATCAAACTAATAATAATTGTATTTTTCTAATTTCAAACTCAGTTACCAGCCAAGTATGCACATAAATATAAATTTTAATTAATGTAATTTTCTTTACATTGGGGAATGAAACAGACAGAAACACCTAGCTTTTTGTAAAGATGTATGAATGCATCTAAAAACATGTTTAGTCAAGATAGTAAGAAAAGTATTGGTAAAAACATAAATTTTGTCTTAAAAATGAATGTTACTTTTCAAAATATGTGAATTTCTAATCTTTAATGTTCAATTATCTCCTGGGTATTTATTCCCTCCCTATCTTGTTTCCTCTTTCTCTGTGATGTTCCCTTCAACTTGTCAATTTCAGATGAAGTGTTTCTAACCAGAAAAAAAAGAAGATAAGTCTTCCCCCACCCCGGCTTCCGTTTCCATAAGTTAAATCCTTTTGTTTTAGAGACATTAGAAAAAATTCTTTCATCCCAAACTTCTTTCGAGCTGTGGACAATCATAGCTTGGCACAATCTGTAGCTCTTGGTAACGTTATTTGATATTTTTTTTTTTTTTTGCTATCTCACCTAATTCCTGTTCTGCCAACCATTTACAAAATCTCATTACTTAGATTATACTCTATTCCTCTTGATCTCTGTATCTCCTGCAAGTGTCAAATTTTCTCATTATATGACCTAGAAATTTCAACTTTGTCTTTCTGATGCTAAGTATCCTTTTTGTTTCCTCAAATATTTCCTCATTGTTCACATGTTCTGTCCACAGTATTCTCAGCATCCTTTTATAGAATCACATTTCTGTTGCCTCAAGTCAACACATGTTGAGATTGTCCAGAATTCTGGACAACCATATAAGAGGACCAATAATACATAACATTTTAAATTTAGCTCAGATGAAATTTGTTTGAATGGCAGCTGCCAATTTGTGATGCTCAGATTGGGTTTGTACATGCATCACACCACAGACAAGATCCTATTCTTCCCTAAGTAAACAGTGGGGAGCAAAAGTTATAAGAATGCCTGCAAAGAAGATGATGTATTGCTAGCCAGCAGACTATTACATTTGCATTTTTTGCTTGTTCTACTTCTGAACCCCTTCCAGGGCATGCTCAATCTTCCAAGAGTAACTCAGTACAGCCTGCACTGATGTCTGCCTCCTCTTTAACAGAGCCTGAGGAGTCAACTTCAGAATAGCTGAAATCCATTTCATCTTAAAAAAAATCTTATCAAGCAGTAGCTCACAAAATAAAATGCCTTCACTTTTTAACTGAAAACTTCATGTATTGTGACATTTGAACTAAATATTACAAAACAAGCACATCTCATAAATCTAATACATGAATCAACTTTCAGCACTTCACCCTCATTTGCCATGTTTTAAGCAAAGAACATCAGACCTGCATCAATATTCCTACTCTGCAAAAGACAAGGCCCAAGATCCACTTAAGGTAGAGGGTTAATAAATGAGGTTGTTGTAACTACAGACAAGGAGAGAACAAGATGTGCATATTATGAGGATATGTAGGATAAATAACAGTTGACCATCAACTTTATGAGGTTAAGAATATAGCGATTGGGGAAGCATCCACTTGGAAGTTTGTTCCACAATGCAACTGTTCTAAGGAAGAAGTTGTGTTTGGAAATCTTCAGCAATGAAGGGAATGAGGATGTCGACTCGGTGAAGTGGAATGACAGGTCCTAGGTGTAAAGGTCTGGACTGATGAAACAAACGAATGCATTTCACCAAATCTATTTTTCCAGCATTCTTAGTGATGGATCATACATACAAGTTCAACTTGAGGTCTGGTAAGAGCTTGAGTCCCAATAGACATTCCAACAAGGTCTACTCTGTGATGAGAAATGTTACTAGCTTGGCTTTGGAGATATTTAATATTTCCAACCAGTTCCCCCTCATACCCACTTCAACTGAATGAGCAAAGTCAGAGATGAGACCATTTTCCAAGTTCTGGCCATCTAGATTTTTGGTGGCACTCCTATAAACCATGGTATCATCTGTGTATATATATATAGTTATGAACTTGTAGCATATAGATGAACCACGGGTTAAAAAAAAAAAAAAAAGGAAAACATGGGATCTTTTCTCGGTCTTCACTCAGAAATGGAAGCGACACAAGGGAGTCAACGAAGAACAGACACAAGACGATGGATTTCAAAATAAAACATTTATTTATAAATATATATAAAGAGATAAAGAAAGAAAAAAAAGAACATTCATTTAACAAAGGGGAAGGGAATCATTAAAGAACAGAAGGCGCAAGCGAATACATACATATATAAAAACAGATCAAACCAAGAGAATCAACTTATCTTTCAGTCGAGTTGGTATTTTCACACAAAGTTCTGATTCGCTGAAGCAAGAGTTCTTATGCTACAACAATATTTTGGTCGGCCAGCAATTTTTCTGGATTCCTTTTCTTTTGCAAGTGTTCGATGTCCACAGCATTTCGTACAGGCGTTTCGTTGGGTTGATTCAGTTTCATAGCAGTCCTTTCATCTCTAGTCGACAGGCTTTGCTGTCTTCTTCATCTCAGTGGGACGAGTTAGTTGCCCAGCAACGTTCAACTGCCGCTGGTCAGAGGAAAACTGAAATTCCTTTTTTTAGATTTTTGCTGTCCCCAAAGACAGTCACGTGGGTTCCCTTCGTCCTTGACCGGGTACGCAGGAGGATAGGGTGCAAATCACGCAGTGCTTGTGTGATGGCCAAAAGTTCACTCCACGCTTAGTATGGTCCAATCATGTGAATCGCAGCAGGAGATCCTGATGGTGCCTGGTATTCACTTATGGTCAAACGCCTGATAGCTGCGAAATTTTGGAACCAGGTCATTCTCGCATCAGGTCACTTCAAAGTTCACGGGCCCTTGGCTTGTGGGTGGAAGAGTAGATAAAGAGGGAAAGAATTTGTGAAGAGAAGAGGAGAGTATGGCTGATCATGGAACATATTCACTCGCAAGTCGAAAGCATTGGATTAAATTTCTATATTTATTTATTTTTCTTTTATATCTAACTAATTTCCGACTAGAATTTGAGGTTTTACTTTGGTGTGCTTTTTAGCCTTACGCCTATATGGTTAATGAAATCGGGGCTACATCACAATATATATATATATATATATATATATATATATATATATATATATATATATATATATACACACATACATACATACTAGTTATTTGAGAATGTTCTTAGGCATATTGTTGATATAGAGTTAAAAAAAGGGTAGGGCTAACGAGAGATTTTGGGACATACCTGCATTGATCTCACCATTAATAACAACCTTTATAGACATGATAATCAAGAAGATATTCCCATGAGAGGGAGGAAGTCAGGTACAAGATGGCCCTTCTTGTTTTGTGTGGAGTTAGAGGCAAAGTTCATTGTCTTATCTGATGTGGATGAGAAACTCAGATGAAAGACACTGATGGTTTGTAATTTTCCAGAATTCAAGTTTTTTTTGTTTTCAACTTTGGTTTGGACTGCTTGTGCATAGCTGCTCTTAGCATTTTCCAGAACTCTCTTGCAATAATTGAAAGCAGCAAGCGTTTTATTACATCACTCCTTCAGATAGATGCCCTATATGTAGATATAATTTACTTTTAATATATATTTTGTTACAAAAATGATGATAATTTTTTACACTCTAGTTTTCAAAAATATGCTACTGGGACTTTTGCTTGTGGAAGTGATTACAGAACTGTTAGAGGAAGCTAATTTCCTTCCCCTAACAATAACTCAAACTACAACTGAGTTACTTCCCTTGTCTGGAAGAGGAGTGCAGCACTTCTGAATCAAACATAGTGACAAGCTGATATGCATGTGGAATTCATTGTTTCAATCCACGCAATCCTTGCTGTTCTCAGACAGTAAATGAACAAAAGTTGTTTTATTATGTGTTAAAATACACTTATCTTTTTATTTTCATTCATTTTTGTTCATCCCAACAGCCTGGAATATGACAAGAACTGTCTAAATTTACTTACATCAGCTATCATTAGGACTTCATGCAATATTATAGCTTACTTATTTAAAAGTTTACTGTTTTTACTTCTTTTTTTCTAATGATAATTTTGTATATATATGCAATGATATATGAACAGAAACTTTTGGGACATTGGAATGAAGTGAACAATCTGTTCAACAGTCAAGTTACTTAACATTTCTCATGCTTTAAAAGATATTTTACAGACTTGACAATATCACTACAAAAGAAAAACCTAAGATCCCCATGGTTTTGTGAAGCAATTTACTCATTGAACTAAGAAGGATAGGGTCAGAGTTTTGATCTGACATCTGTAACAGAGCCTGAGGGATCCAGATATTTGAGTTAAAATTCCATATTAAATAATACTTTGGATTGCTTTTGTTCTCTGCAAACGTTGACACAGATTTAGAACCATCTAAAAGTGAAAAAAAATAACCCTATTAAATGAACTACTCACTTGAGGCCAAGGGAATGTAGAGATAAAAACAAGGATGAGGATATTAGTCCAAACAACTCAAGGAATAATGACAAATACTCCTCTGCAAAGTTTAGGCAATTAAAAGGCTGAAGAAAGCATCAGCCACAACATAGGAATAAAAATAAAGTAGTAGTTACTAGTTCAAATAATGTATAGAATAATTAAAACAATACAACCCTATTTTAGTGCTAAATCAATTGTAAGCTTTATTTCATATCAAGAGATGTGACGTATATTTCAAAGCAAACTTTCCACTCTACTTTAATCCTAGACTTACACTTTGTTATTAATTTTTCAGTAGATGACTCAACACATCTATATATCTGTCTCAACATTTGTGCATCATGGCCAAAACAGGGTTTGATATACAATTATGGTTTTCTTACTAATTTTATTTAAGCATTTAATGTCTTGTCAAATCAGGGTAACCAAAATCACAAAGTCTGTTCATTAATTAATATAACATCAAATTTGTAAATGCCCCAAAAGAGTGTAACAATTTTAATGTTTGTAAATGCACAATTGAATAAATATATACATAATATATGAAAGAAGAAAGAAACAATATGTCTTTATGAAAAAAAGACATATGAATACTTATTGCAACAGTTGTGTCATCACAAATATTTGTTTCTTTAAGTTTGTCTTTTGTACATTTTATATTCCATCTACATGGAAAACCTTGTGGCTAAAAGAAATACTCAACTTTCTCTCTACTCAGACTATTGATAAAACACAATCTACCTACACCCTTTTTCTTCCATTTGGCCATGGCTGTTCACAATTTCCTATCTTTCTGTATCTATATTTGTCTCCTTACTATCTCTTCCAGTTCTTCTTACACCATCCATTTAAGCAAATTCATTAGGTAAATTACTCATTGTTTACATCTACTGCCTACAATATATTTGTGAATATCAAATTGTCCAAGCCCTCTTTCTTCATCAGGATTCTAAGTCTTCTTCTGATTCTAAGTACAAGTGTACTTTTTGTTTTCATTTTTATTAAAATTTCTTTGTTGCTAAAATGTTCTGTCCATAATATTTTTAGCATCCTTTTGATGAACCACATCTGTCTCTTTTTCATCTATGAGAAAATTGTCCAACAGTCACTACCATATAGGAAGATCGATATTACATAGAAGATCAGCACACTTTTTTGTTTTTAACAAAATTTTTTTGTTTCTTAATACTTTGTGTAGCTTTTGAAATGTGACTGAAATCCATTTTTCATTGTCTATTAAAACATTTCCCAAATACTTAAATTTCTGTACTTGCTTGATATCCCTAATTCATAGCTCACATCTTGAGCTGTCCCTATTCCCAATGATCATTTATTCTGTCTTCTTACAATTAATGTAAGTTAATGTAATCTTATTCTAAGTGTTTTTTTTCATTTTGGTGAAAACCTTAGTTTACATCATGACTGAGATTTTAAAAATGTTAGAAAAAGTTGTGATACAATTTTGGCATTTGAGACATTTTAAGTACAGAAGTAAGTAATTCACACTGTCCTAACACTGCCTGGATCATCATTAATATTTTCTGGATAGACTAACAAAATAAGCATTACACTTTGATATAATGGAATATGCATACACCTGTGTTCTCCCTCACTGGAATATGATTGGCTGGTGTCTGTCATAAATACAGATGGACATGGAGGTACTACAGAGTTTAAGTCTATGATGACGCCATTGGACTACACTATTGATCTAAACTTATTACCTGCAACTACGACGAGTACTGGTCAATTACTGCTACTGTGTACTACTTGGTTATAGTAGCCAAAAGCACTCAGCTACTTCAGTCAAATATATCCCTTTCCAGGACATATCAGTTGGGGACGAGATTCAAAATGACCACACAAGTCAAAACAAAATAAAAAATAAAAATACAGTCGACAACACTGACTAACGAAGAACGTTAGAAAAACTTGTTCGACGCTTACAGAGAGTAAGTAATTTTTTCCCTCATGTTTGTTTTAACGCTGACTAACAAGAAATGTTAGAAAAAGAAAAACTTGTGAAACACTTACAGAAAGTAAGAAATTGCCCCCCCCCCTCTTGTTTGGAATAAGAATTTTATTGTCTATGGGAGCAGAATTTTTTTCTTGTGATACATTGGCAGAATGGAACAAATTGCAGAATTAACTAAGGTGCTACAAGTCACTTTACAGCAACAATTCCAACAACAACTTCAACAACAAGAAAGGTTTGAAAAGTTATTCGAACAGCAGACAAAAGACAATAAAGCACTTTGGGAAGATGTGTTATCTAGAACAACAAAAGGATCCATTTCTAGATGTTTTTCGGCAGAAGGAATTGCAAATTCACTCGCTGAATTTAAGTATGACTAACAGTGGTTCAACATTTCCGGCTTATTTTTGTAGGTTTGAAAGAATATTTGCAAAAAGATGCGAACAATGGTCCAATGAGGAAAAAATTACTTTATTGTTGCAGAAGTTGAGAACAGAAGAAAATACGAAATACATGAATTTAACCCAGAAGAAATGACATTCAGCAAAACAGTAGAAATTTTGTCAAAAATTTTCGATAAAAGAGTTAGCCTGTTTCATACTCAATACAAGTGTCTGAATATCATTAAACAAGAGGATGATGATTTTGTTACATATGCAGGTTAGGGTTAACGCACAGTGTGAGGCATTTAAGTTAAAAGAGTTGTCAAGCGACATGTTCAAGTATCTAATTTTTGTGCAAGGTCTAATGATACCAAACAACAAAGAAATTAGATCAAGAATCCTCTCTATCATGGAACGAGATTGAGAGATTATGTAACAAAAAGTAACTGAAGAATGTCAACGAATGATAAACGTAAAAAAAAGACAATACTCGGATTGAGGAGAAGAACATTTCGTTTGTACAAACTGTAAGACAAAAGTGGATACAAAAAGAAAGAAAAATTATATGCAGTGCGTGTGGAGGACAGCATATAAAGAAGGATTGTTACTTTAAGGATAAAAAATGTTATAATTGTGGGTGTGTAGGCCATAAAAGTTCCCATTGTCGGACAAAACAGAGAAATGTAAAATTAAAGTCTCAGGCAAAAGTGAACATAGTTTTGTCTAAACACGAAATTGATGAGGGTCAAAGAAGAAAATACCTCAATGTAAAAATAAATGGGCAGACTGTAAAATTATTACTCGATTCAGGAAGAGATATCTCGGTGATAAATGAGTTAACAAGGAAAAAAAATCTGTTACCCACCGTTGACGAAGACGGACAAAATTGCCAGAGGAGTGTCTGGAAAAAGACTTAAGTTTTGAGGTGAATTAAAATGTAACATTTCATTCATGGGAAAGATTCACAAATCAAAAGTCCATGTTCTCCCTGGTTCAGTAAACCTTTTTGGTACAGACTGGATAGTATTATTCAATTTGTGGGAATTACCAGTAAATTCTTCTGTAACAAAGAGAACATCATAAGACAAAACAAACAGAAAGATTTATTACGGAGTTGAGAAATGAATTCCCTCATGTTTTTTCAGAAGGACTAGGTCTGTGCACAAAAACAGAAGTCAAACTCGAGATCAAGGAAAATGTGAAACCAATTTTTAAACCAAAGAGAAAAGTACCATTTTCGACACTAGACTCAATAGATGAGGAGTTAGAAAGGTTGGAAAAAATTGGCATAATTTCAAAAGTGGATTATTCGGATTGGGCGTCTCCAACCATATATATAAAAAAGAAAAACCGAAAAATCAGAGTGTGTGCTAATTTCTCGACAGGCCTGAACGATTGTTTAAAAGACCATGTGTACCCTCTACCGTCTCCGGAGGATATATTTACTAAATTGAATGGAGGTAGAGTGTTTTCAAAGTTGGACTTGTCGGAGGCTTACCTTCAGGTTAAAGTCAGTGAAGAATGTTCAAAGTACCTGACAATAAATACTCATAAAGGGATTTTTAAACTAAATCGTCTCCATTTTGGATTGAAGGTTGCTCCAAGCCTATTCCAGTAAATAATTGACACAATGTTGGCTGGTATGGAGTATGCAATCACATACTTAGATGACATTTTGATTAAAAGTGAAAACGAGGCCCAACACAAAACGCATATTGGAGCAGTATTTCAGAGAATTGAGGAATACGGGTTCAAGCTGAGTGCTGAAAAATGTGAGTTCTTCTTAAAGAAGATAAAATATTTAGGGCAGACAGTAAAGGAAGAAAACTGAACCCAGAAAGGGCTGAGGCAATAAAACTTATGTCAGCACCGGATAATGTGGCTAAACTCCAGGCGTTCTTGAGATTAGTAAGCTACTATAGTGTTTATATCCCCAAAATGTATGAGATGCGAGCTTCTTTAAATAATTTAGTGAAAATGGGCGCAAAGTAGATATGATTGAAAGATTGCAAAGATGCTTTTAAAAAAAAAACTGTCTATTAGCAGACCTATCATTGACGCATTTCGACCCGAAGAAGAAAATGTAGCAGCAGATGTTAGTAATGAGGGACTAGGCACAGTATTGCTGCATAAATTCGAGGACGGATCTACATGCCTCGAGAACGTTACTGCCCACAGAACAAAATTATAGCCAAATCAAAAAAGAGAGTTTGGCAATAATCTTCACTGTAAAGAAATTTCACAGGTGTATCGAAGAGAATTTACAGACCACAAACCGCTGTTAACAATATTTGGTTCAAAAAAAGGTATACCAACTCACATGGCAATTCGACTACAGCGTTGGGGTATAATTCTATTAAATTACAATTTCAAAATGGAATATGTGCCTTCAAAGAAGCTAGGTCACACCGATGGGTTGTCAAGGTTAATACCAAAATATATGGAACCACCGGAAGAAACAGTAATAGCGGCATTAAGAGACGAAAGTGAATTGTCAGGTCTGTTATGCAATACTATTAGAGAACTACCAGTTACTCTAGATGATGTGAAAAAAGCAGTGGAAAACAATGGTTTCATTAAAAAAATGAAAAAGCAAGTCTGGTTGAATGAGAGAAAAAATAAAAGGAATGAGTGTGTCACCTTTTTCAATTTGCGATCAGGTATTACTATACTCAGACAGAGTTGTAATGCCGTGTACGTTACAGAAAAAAATTCTTAAAGAATTTCACACGATTCATCCAGGGATTTCGCGAATGAAATCTCTAATGAGAGGATACACGTATTGGCCAAGGATGGACCAGGACATAGAAAATGTGGTGAAACAGTGTAAAGGATGTCAACTGGCAGCAAGGGATCCACCTGTAAAGATTCAACCATAGCCAAAGACAGATGTCCCATGGATTTGATTGCATATCGATTATACAGGACCCATAAATGAATTGTATTACCTGATTGTGGTAGACAGTTTCACTAAGTGGCTGGAAATTGTTAAGTGCAGACATCCAACTGTGACAAATACGATAAATGCTCTTAGTGAAATTTTAGTCGTTTTGGACTCCCTAAAACTTTAGTCAGAGACAACGGAACGCAGTATACTGGAAGAGAATTCAAGGAATTCTGTACAGCATTGTCCATCAGTTACATGACAACACCAGTTTATCATCCAAGATCGAATGGACAGGCAGAAAAATTTGTGGACACCTTTAAACTAGTGTTGAAGAAAAGTCAAGGTGTGGACACGAATGAACAAAGTATTCAAAAATTTTTGGCAGTGTACAGAATCATGCCAAACCCGAATACGACGTCAGGATTATCGCCAGCAGAGTTAATGTTTTCAAGAAAAATACGCTCTGTGTTCGACAGGCTGTTGCCTAGTCTGGCAAAGAAAACTGCAAAGAAACAAAACCACATGACTAAAGTGTATAAGCCAGGCAATAAAGTTTTCTTCAAGAATTTTAGGGCTGGAAAAACGTATTGGGAAGGTGTAATAACCAAAAGAATTGGTCAAGTCATATATGACATAAAAGGAGAAAAATTTCCGTGTAAAACACATTGGAATTAATTAAGACCCAGACATACTACAGAGGTTGCGGAAAATACCAAAAATGGAAGTCTTGTATGACGCCTTTGAAATTCCCGTTCCAGTAAGTCAACATTCGCCAATGGAGGTATCCCCGACCTCAAGGCCAGAGGTGCCAGTGTGTCAAGCGCTACTGCTGCAGGGAGGATTGAGGCAAAAAAGGCTTAGGAAAAAAGTTAATCGATTATGTCCAGATCCTAAAAAGAGAAAGTATTAAAGCTAAATTTTACGAGAAAATTTAGCTTGGGGGAGGTGATATAATGGAATATGCATACACCTGTGTTCCCCCTCACTGGAATATGATTGGCTGGTGTCCGTCATAAATACAGACAGATATGTAGGTACGACAGAGTTTAAGTCTATGATGACGCCATTGGACTACGCCATTGGCTATCCTATTGATCTAAATCTATTACCTGCGACTACGAGTACCAGCTGATTACTGCTACCATGTATTACTTGGTTACAGTAGCCAAAACCACTTAGCTACTTCGATCAAATATATCCCTTTCTGGGATATATCACACTTCAATTTAGAAATGTTTTAAATAAGATTTAAAAGATATTTTTCTACCTAATTGTCAGGAATTTCTAACATGTCTGCTCCACTTTCATTTTGGGATAAATCTTTTTTCAAAGTTTCTACTTAACAACCTTGTTGTATTTTCTCTACAAAATAAATATTTTAAGAATTAAATATTGGACAACAGAGTCAATACTAAACCATTTTTGACATTTTCTTCCTAGAATTTTCTTTCTGATGTTCTGCTTCTATACAACCACATTTCTTTCAATGTGCTAAGACAACAGAAGTAAATTTGAATGCATACTGCTAGTTAGACACCATGACCAAATATAAAACAACCAAATTTCTGATCAAAGAAATACTAGTAAAAAAATTAATAATAATGTTTTACTTGTCCTCTTTTTTTATAAGTCTTCCATGCAATTTAAATTCTCACTTTGTGTTATTGTTCTCTTCAAATAATCCTGAATATTTCTATCTGAATTCAAAACTAAGCCCATTCTTCATAAGTATTTGTCCTTTTAAAACATTTTATTCTTTCTCTAACATTAATGTTGGAATGTTGTTCAGCATATTGATTTCATTGTTTTAACTTTTAACACAATGTTTTAGTTGATTCATTCTACAGCCTCAAAAAGCACCCGAGGCATCTTGAAAAGGGGAAATGTCAAAGGAGCTTGACCATCTTTTGTTCTTGGTCCCATGTACACATGGGACTACTGCTTTAAACTTGGCCTTGTGCCATATTCCATTTGAATGAATAAATATCTACACGAACTGTATTTTCCACCATGTGTCACTCACCAACAGAGGCACAACTGATGTCACTTAACTGCTATTTATATACACTGGCCTTCACAAGTGACAGAAAATGACATCACAATAGCAATCTTTATTCAACTGTACAATAGAAGGAGGCCTGTGAATGTTGGTTCTATTTTAAATTTCATTACAATAAGAACAATGATTTCATAATTGAACATTATGTCTAGCTAGACAATTTTTTTATTGATGTTTTATGTCTTGCAATATTTTGAAAGCTCACATGTCAACAGTAAATTCAAACAAAGACTTGAATGAGGAATTGTTCTAAACATAAAATATCATTTTTCATTTAAAAAGGAAACAAAAGAAAAATTTAATCACTTCAATAAATGAAGTGTGCAAATATTTTTGTCAAAATAAAAGCAATGATGTTATTATAAGGATATCATTTCTTAGATTGGAAATTAAATTTTATAAATCTATTCATGGTTTCTGTATTAAGCCCCTAACTTAATGATGAAAAATATTTTTATTTCACACAACAAATATTTATCTTTCAATATAATCTTCTTTTCAACACTATTTTAAACTAATGCTTCTCACCCAAACATTGCCAATTTAAGGTTCAACTAACAACTGTGTCATGTTATCAAATTATTGCTCCATTCTCCTATAAAGTACTAAGTTAGGAAATTGAGTGCATGCATTTTTGTATTTAAATATGCATATTTATATATTTTAAGAGATTTTTATGAGTAATACTAGTTAATAGGTGGATATTTACTAAGCTTAGATTTGACTGACACAGGGCCACAAAAACTGAGAAAATTATACACTGTAGAAATGGTCGACAAGACCAGCTATATGACTATCACTTTACATGTAGTCATACAGTATGAGGATAGATAAATAGGGAATATAGGGGCCTATAAAATACATTTTAGTTTATTAAGTAAAAGATATTTAATAACTTATAATAAACGTTATTGGATAATACAATTACCATTTTAGTCCCACTATATCCTGCAATCTTACAGGAATCTTCATAATTCTAACCTCCACAATTGAGCAAGTCTTTCAAGTAATTACAGTCTTCAGATATTTGAAACTGCTTTTATCAAGAGAATTGGAATAAGTGATAATTTGAAGGTGTAATATTGGGTAACTATGGCAAATAAGTAAAAACTTCCCTGTCAAGCTATATCAATTTTAGCCTGGTCAATGATAAAACATAGTCTAGGGTTATCATCATAGAATATTATGTCCATACTTTTAATTAAGTTCAAATACTTTTCATTTAACACTGCACCAAACTCAACAAGATGGTCAGTTTAGCTCCAGAAGTAATCATACTTATTATAAAACCCACGTTGTGTGCGTGTGTGTGTGTCTGTTCATTTATATATTGGATCGGATTTCCTACATTTTTCAACCGATTTCAACAAAAATTCACAGGACTACGTAAAATTACCTTGTGGTGGTTCTGACAGAGCCAAAAATTGGAAAAACACAACTGTTTTTGCACAAAATCAATTTGAAAACACGATTAAGAGGCATCGCTGTCACAAGAATAAAAGGGGGACAATTCATATCAAGTTATACTTATTATAAAAACCAGTGTGTGTGTATGTTCGTTTATATATGGGATCGGATTTCCAGCATTCAACCAATTTCAACAAAACTTCACTTTTTTTTTGGCAGGTAGTGTTTCTTATTGTCTTGCACACTTTTTTCTTTATTTTTACATTCAGAATGCTTTAAAAATTCCATTTACAAGAGAATTGTTTATAATAAAATTCTATTCAATCATAACGATTGAAAACAATGTTTTTGTTTGAGTTTGGGTTTGACCAATTCATAAAAAAAAAAACTAATTAAGACATGCATGTCCATCAACCTTAAACAATAATCTTTGTCAATTTTATTTTTCAGTCTTTATGATGGTCGATACCTGATCTATCTCTTACTGTTACATCCCCGGGCAACGCCGGGCTCAACTGCTAGTAATATATAAACTGACATCCTTATTTCACAACGGGTGCTGACATTTCAAATAAGACACTATCACAAGTCAATTTTTTTAACCAAATTTATTCCCCTCTCTTAATGCCTGGCATGTAATAAATAAAATCTTAGTGCCCCTGTCAAGGTGTTTGCTGTACAGCTCTCCATCAGATATAAAGTGCTTTGAATTGTTTGTGTTCTATATCTTGCATTTGCATTTCCTCAATTGGAAATAATCTCTACATTGCTTGTTCAACAGAAGAACAAAATGGACTCTCACTGACAATAGTAGCTTCATAACTAACTGAGCAACACTGATATTAAATTCTTTGAAATTGCTGTATAGTGTTATTGTATGACACATGATCAGTAGTCAACTTCCTATTGTCTGACTCTTTACTCTGCACTTTATCTTATAACCAACTAACAAACAGATAAAATCTTATTTGCTGATCCCACTAGAGAAATGTTGTTTACAATATCAATATTTTCATTTTTCAAATAACCTGAATTAATGCAATAATTTTTAACTAATGCTTGATTGTATTATCGACTATTTTTCTCTGGTGTTATTCTGTTACATATTACTGTTACTGAAGACATCACTTTTGTATGAATATGACATCCATTAAGTTTAATAAATGTTATAATTGAATTTATTCTTTTTTAGTATTATTTTTCAAATATTTGGAGCTACAGTTCATCCATGAAATTTTTATATCTAATAATTTGATATAACATCTACAAATATCAAAATGAAAACAACACTTAAAAAAAGTATTATTACAAGAGCAATACTTGTAATTTTGTGGTTCTCTAGAAAGAGCTTGTAATAGAAAACTATCTTCAAATCCTTCTCTAAGCACAGCATCACCTTTGGATAGAGATTGATTTTTGGTAGAGTCAGTAGTGGTTCATTTTATTTGTGCCATAATCTCTTTCATTTCATATTGGTGTAAAACATCCCATTTCATTACTCATCATGTGGGAGAAAATAGCATTAGAGATGTTCAGATCCAAAATAATCAAAACTCTGGGTTGTAATTCCAAAGTGCCATAAATGAATTGTTTAAAAAAAATCAACATGTTTCATTAATAAATCATGTGGAGAAATAGGATCCTGTAGACTTTTTTTCCCATCTGTTAACATTAAACATCAAAACAATTAACTTAACCAAAGCTGGTACAAATGATTTCCAATGCTTAATTTGTTTGGATATCTGGAGTTTGAAAACATATCGTAAAATAATAACATAAGGTAAAAATGGCAGCTGATGTCCATAACAACCTTTAGTCTGTTGTTAACTGGGGCAAAGGATGGCTTGTTAATTTTAATGCCTCCAAAATTAAACTGCTCTCCATTAATCATCTGATAGACCACTTTATGCTTTCTGTCAGCATGAAGTGGAAAGACTATATTGAATCCATTCCTAGGTCAGTTGCTAAGAAGGTTTGTTCACAAATTTTTCTTCTGTGAATCTATCCTCTATATCTATGTCTACCATTTGTCCATGCTTAGAATACTGTTGCCATATATGGTCCAGTGCTCCTGCTATTTATCTAGAGCTCCTTGATAAAATCCAGAGGAGCATCAGCAATATTATTGGTCCTGATCTGGCATCTCAGTTTCAGTAACTTTTCTACCACTGTAAGGTTGCCTCCCTGTTCCTTTTCTATAAATACTTTCATAGTAATAGTTTGGATGAGCTTTTCACTATGGTACTGTTATAGACAAGCATATGGTTGCAAGAAAGAAATACGACAACAGCAGAAATAGATTTACGTGATTTATTTCAATAGGAACGTGTGGGTTTGGGACAGCTACATTGTGGTATAGTTCATAAGCCGGCTGCCGATCTGGGTTGATCTCTCATAGTAGTTCTCACGCATTGGCATGGCGCTCCCCCTGCTGACTGCCCAGACAGACCGTGACAGATCTCTTCCCTGGCCTCCTGTTGACTGCCAGTACTTCCCTGTGTGACCCCTTTTATGGCATTTTTTATGGCTTAACAGGCTCGAAAAACGACACAGGTATAATTAGGAGGGAAGCATTTTTATTGGTCAAAAAATGAAAACACTTTAAAATATTATTTTATTTTTTGACTGGAACTCATGCGTCGGGCCTATGTGTAAACGACGATAATGGTCATTTTGTGATGGGGCCTTGTCCCATTCACATCCAGCTCTCACTCTTGAGTATGTTAGTTTATTTGCCTGCAAATCAGCCAAGATATGTCTTATTTTATTTTATCTGGCTTCAAGATCTTATCAATTTACAGTTTAGTTGTCTAGATATAAACATAAATTCTATGCTAACAGTTTCTTTTCTCATACTTCTCACTTGTGTTCCTCCCTTTCGATCCATGCTTTCCAGCCATCTTCAAAAATTTAAATGCAATGTCAATCACTGTCTACTGTTCTCCTGATTGCTGTTTTTGTTCTTGCTCATTAATGTTTCTGCTTCTAATTCTTTCACACCCAGTACGCCTTTGTGTCGTAGTGGCTTTACTGCTTGCTTGAGGTAAACTCAATCAAAAAAAAAAAAAAAATCATAAAATGAACAGTATTCTTAAGTAATTTCTTGATTTGTCAGCTTGTTCAGTGAGATATTAAAAGAATGAAAAGTTGAAAATGACTTGATACATTCAATCATTCAAAGCATCGTATCTGCATAAATCATTTTTCTTTTAACATTTTTTTTTAAGCGTTTCACACCAAGCAAGGCGGGAAGCCACTAGGATGCAAGGGGTTTCAGAAAATTTGGAGCAAGATCAGATAGGAGTGATAGAAGAAAAGATGAGGAGAAGGGTAGTGGATAGATCAAGGCAACAGGAGATACAGAGGCCAGTGAAAGAGAGAGAGAGTACCGGGAACCCCTTCCTAAACAAGAAACAAGGCGTAAGCCTCTACTCATGTCCAAGAGAAGGGGGAGGAGTGTTGACCGGGCGGTAGGAAAGCCTACCTACTCCTATTACATATAACACATACAACAACAACAAAAACAGAGGGAACGACAAGAGGGGGAGGTAATTTGCAAAGAGTCCTGGCTGACACTTGGATTTACCCTTTCGCAACATTAAGTTTTAACTTAGTATAAGTCCCATTGACTATTCTAAAAAGAAATTGAAGAAAATAAGGATATCTGGAATTATTGCTATGTCATAAATGACCCAACATACGTGGCAGCGAGTGTTTGTCCACTTTCTTCCTCATGATAACAAATGAATGTACAGCTTATCTTAAGTCCAAGCATTGACCTGGCCGGGGGGGCGTATCAACGGCCAATCCACCGCCCTCACCAAATAGTGGGCTTGGGAGGCATGCTTTCAATAAAAATTAAGAACAACAGGAGACATGAGATATTTTTACATTTCTTAAAAATAAAATCATAATATACTGCAAATGTTTATTCCCGCCTACCATCATCAATATTATAAACAAAAATATACCAATTTGATGTTATTTTTTTAAATGGATGCTGATATGACAGCTATCATAATACAATGAAAAGCAGCGTTTTTTTTTAATAGTTAGATAAAAGTAAGTACCTCCACAGATTCACTAAAAAATAAGCATACCATGAAGAAAAAATGGCTGAAACTTAATAAAAACAAAATTTTATTGTCAAAATCTTTGTTATTATTAAGAGGGAAGATCAAAAGATTTTTTATTATTAAATTATATTTTTTGATCCATTTTAGAATGTGCAAAATTTTGGTTAAAAAGTTTGTTTTTCTTACATCAGCAGGAGGACCAACAATTAGTGTAGGAAATTTTAGTGTCACTTTTGTGGTGAAAAAACACATTGATCTGAAAATTCTTGCAAAAATCAAATAATTGTGAAATTTTAATTAAAGTTTCAAGACTTATTCACAAAAGAATGGAATTATTTTAAAAATTCTTCTTTATTTAGAAAATCTTGGTAGAAACATTTTTTTACATCTGTTACAACACCCCACATACAATTATTTAATTTATGAAATTTCAAGAAATTAATTGTTGTACTGCTTAATGTTTATATTAGTCATACACAGAACTTCTTGGTGAATTTAAATCATCAATTTTTTTTTTTTGTAAAACTGGACATGAGTTACTGAAAATCTACTCTGAATTGTAAAATAAAAAATGCAATAAAACTAGAAAGGCTCTTAATTGATTTTATGAATAAGATATTATGAACACTTGTCTAATCATAAATGGAAAAACCTACAATTTATTAGCCCTCAATATCCTAAAAAGGATTTTGAATTTTTTTGTGTGTGTATAATTTTTGTAAATAGAAACATCCATACACAACATTATCAGTGATAACTATAGTAAATTTAAAGTGAAATTACCTAAGATACAATAAAATATTAGATTATGGAGAATATTTTCCTAAATTTTTAAGATTACCGAGTAGTTAAAAATGATATAAAAAAAGGTACTCACATTATATTCCTCACGTAATTTTTACAGATATGTTCACCATAGAAAAAAATTAGCTAAACTTCCATCTGTCAGTTAACACCTTAAATAAACAACTACCATTGTGTTAAAAAATGCATTTCTGCAGTATTTTAAACTTAAAGTAAGTAATACTTGTTTCAAATCAGATTAATTAAACTTTAAATCAGCTAATATTCTTCAAATAAAGTTTCAGAAAAGAATATTTTATTTTTGAAAGATTTTTAATAAAGAGAATTACATTGTGCTGATAGATGGCTAAAAATGGCACTAAAATCAGCAATTTCAAAACAAAAACTTCTTTTCAGTCAATTTAAATTAGTTTTGAAATACAGCAAAATATTTTGCTTATTGGAAATATTAAATTTAATCTATTAGCTTGAAATTAAAAATAAATAAAATTTTTCATTTGTAAAAATTCATTTTAAACCTTATGTATCACATTTCTGTGGAGGTGCATAGATAAAAGTGAATGATCCTAAAGTTGTCTAATAAAATCAGGCAACATAAAAGATTAAATAAAATGAGATAGAAAGAGATATTGAGAAAAAGATTTAGTCAGACAACTAGATAGAAATGTGGAAAGAGACCGAGGCAGATAGAGACGCGGAAGCAGACTGAGGCAGACAGCTAGATAGAGATGCTGAAGCAGACACCTAGCTAGAGATGCAGATGCAAACCAAGGCAGACGGCTAGATAGAGAAGCAGAAAGAGATCAAGGCAGACAGCTAGATAAAAAAAAAATGAGGTAGCTGAATGGATAGATTTATTGACTGTTTTTCATCGATGTAAATAATACATTTGAAAACTACTTTAACAAGCTGGTGTAAAATTACATTATTCACAGGGTATGAACAAGACCCCTTATTTAGGCAGCAAAATCCCTTGATATCATATCACTAATATTTTTTTGTTTGTGGGAGGGGCCACATTAAATATAATAGTTTAAAAAAGAAAATACTTCAATACTTAATTTTTCTGAAGAAATGGCAGATTTGATACCTTTTTCCAAAGCTTTCATGAAAGATAGATTTATATTGACAAAGATTACTCATTTGTTGAGAAATATTAATTTTATTTATTTTTTTGATTTATTAAGAAATATTTCCTTCATATTTAATTTTGCATTTGTTCTATTTCAGAGTTTCAAACATGGTAGTTACTTTATTTATATCAAATATATAACTTGGTTTTTCAAGTTCTGATTTTCTTTGAAGAGTGAGGTAGTAAGTACCTAAACAAGAGATTGAACATCAGCAACAACATCAATCTATAAGTGATACAGCCAACCCCACTACTTCTTACATCATTTCTTACTCAGGTGACTTAAACAATCTATCTTCACTACTGAACTTTGAGGCTATGAACAATTGTAGACAAATTGAACAGGTTTTAGCAATAAGGCAATTTTTATGACCATATTTTCTTTTTTTTTTTTTTTTTTGCTTTATTTAATTTTAGGATTGCAAAACCCTTTGTACATTTCATATAAGTATATTTATTAGCTTTTATATATATATATATATAGACTCCTATAGACTTACGATATATATTTTCACATGCAGAGATGCAATAAATATATACACAAATTTATCTAAAAATTAGGATAAAAAATATGTATCCTCTCTCTCTTATATATATATATATATATATATATATATATATATATATATACACACACAGTGTATTGGGGCAGCAGATCATTATTCTAACAGATATTGTTAAATATAACAGACAGTGAATGTCTATGTTTGTTCATGAGTCATTCTAAGTTTTATATATATATATATATATATATATATATATATAAAAACAAATATTTCTATATATTCTTTCAATATGTGAAATATATATTTGAAATTAGCTACATTTATGGATAAGAGTGCTCAATATCAGAGATAGAGCATTTGTAAATATAGACAGTGTAAACATAAGAATTAATACCACACAGTTACTGTCAGTTTTACACCTCAAGCAAGTTTCAAAATTGTTTGTGGTAAACTAAAGGTCATGACTAAATAACCTAAATCATTAGCTCAAAGCAAAAAAACTGGGAAGGGCCACTTTCCTTCTTTTTACACTTCCTCTTCATATATATAAAGCCTGTGAAAGGTGTAGTGACACTTGGTCTGAAAATCATGAAAGTGACAGTCACCATGCTACGCTGATTTCTGTCTTCCTACTGTCTATATCTACAAATCCTCTATCATCAATAATAACCATTTCTTCCATAAATATAGTGAGTTTTAAACAATATATATAACAGCTGTCCCTCTCATAATTGACTATAGTCATTGCTTTACATTAAGCAACATTTTTTTAATAGTGTTGCAATCAAATATGGCCTTTATGCCAAGAATGACTCGCACAGATTACCACATCCCAAATGCATAACTCACATTTGTATCAGCTGCAGCATCCAGCAGTTGATCTGAAACAGTTGCAGAGCATTGCCAATTGTATCAATAGCATTGTTAGTTATCATTGAGTTTATTGAGCTGTTAGGCTACAACCAGCCTGTGCATCACCAAGTAAGATCATACAATATCAAGCATTGCCTGTGCATTAAATTTTTTTTATAGTGAGGAAAGAGGGTGCACTGGATCAAACCCACTGTGTAATAAATGCATTAATCCAATGGCTCCTGAAATATCATTTTCAGTTGAGCTCTCTGGGGACGAGGTGTGGGTTGGTAAACAGTGACTATTATAGCTATATAGCGAGACTCTTCGCAGATGCGAATTGAGTCACTGTCGGTCACTGGGCGTGTTTCTAAAAATAAATACGCTAAAAATCCACTTTCATCCCTACCATGTGCCGACAGCTTAATGGTTAGAATCTCCGACTGACACCAATTCAGTCGGGTTTCGATCCTAGCTAGAAGCAACCGGATGTCTAGCCACACTGATGAGCTGTGAAACAGCGAAACAGTCTGCCTGTGGATGACGTTATATATATATATATATATATAATTCACCTCCACTAGTACAAATGTTTATGAGCACAGCATGCAGACTTTTCTTCATTGCTGAGAAAATGTACAGCCAATTATAGTGACTATGCAAAAAAAATAAGGTTTTGTAGATAAGAGCTTTATCTCTCCAGTGGCATTATTGTGCTTCTTGTATCTATTATAGTTTTTGTAGAAATAAGTAGGAAGCATTACTTTCGGAGCCTTCCTTATATATCACAAAAAACATGAATCCTATGTGTCTCCCTATATTTTTTTTTGCATGAATATATATAAATAAAGTACACATGACAAAACCTTAAATCTTTGTATGCTCATAATTGTAAAGATTAAAGTATAGTAAATCTTTTTATAGAATGACTAACTTTCAGCATTACAGGAGAGAAATCTAAATATTTTATCCTTTAGCATGACACATTTCTATGCAAAGAGTTGGTGAAAAATCATTGCTCCAACTAAATAATGGTTTTAGGAAATGATTTGAACCAAATACTTTCCTGCTACTCATAAATTTAACTTGATACTAATTTTTTTAAATTTTATTATATTCAAGAAATTCCAGTTGAAAGTTTCATCTGTAACTGGACCTAAAATTTGATTGAGTTAGTGTTTGAAATATACTTTGCATCTTTTTTGTTTTTATTTTTACATGTTGAAGAAATACTGACTTAATTTTGGGGATTGAAGTGAAATTCCTATTTTGAAAATTTAACTTTATTTAACTGGATTGATTCGTTTTTTATGGCTTATCAACCCTTTGTAGGTTATTTAATGCCGAAACATATTTTGGATTGTAAGAATAATTCTATTGTGAGTGACTATTGCACTAACAACTTTTTGAAAAATAACAATGATTTTTTTTTATATATACAAGTCCTACTATCTAACTTATAGCTGGGGGGAGGAGAAAAATTCATACTTTTCCCAAAGGTATTTGCACATAATAAACCTGATTTTGAACTCAATTCTCAGATGCCTAATTCCAAATTGCTAATCATTACACCACCTGTACATCTCCAATTACTAGAACAAAATCAAATGCACAATAGATATCCAATAAGCAGATCAAGTCAGATAAAGGCAGGTGAAGAGGGAAAAGAAAACTGTGTTGCTCCACTCTGGCAAATAAATAAAAAAACGTGTCTGCCTTTAAAACAAACAAAAAACAGTTTTCAAAATTATTATTGTTGAGAAATTAATTCCGGGACTGGTAAAAAATGTGCAACTATTTTCACTACTAGGCAAACTAGAAAGTCAAATTCAGTCAATATTCAGATATTACTGCAAAACTGTCTCAAATATAAAAATGTTGTAGGTCCCCACTTGTTTATATTCATAGTGACATAAGCATTTTATGTATGAATTATTTTTATATTGAAAATGTTTATTCCCAATAACTTTTTAATTTTTTACAAACTAATTTTTTTTAATTTAAAAATAAAAAGATATTCTCCTACAAATATTTCCCCAATCTGAGTCAAGGAGAATACCGAAATTGAGGATCATATTGATGACACTCTGCAAGATTTGTTGGCTATCATTTCCTAAGCTTGGCTTAGTCTGGGGGCATCTAAAATGGATTAAGCTTACTTCACAAGTAAATGGTTCTATTAATCATTGTACAATGTCACTCATTATCTTGAACTTGTATTTAGTTTCTCTTGTTAGATTTCAATTATAGAATTTAAAGTTAAAATTCAAGTAAATGTTTATTTGAAAGTTTTTATGATTTACAACTGGACAAGAAATTCAGTTCATAATAATCCACTAACAAAAAGATAAAAATATATTTATATTTTTCTTTTATGACATTCACCCATCCTTAAAGAATTGAGTTTATGATAGGATTTTTCTCTCTTTATACTATTAGACACATGCAAGAGTCTCAAGTGTAATTTAGTAAGCAAAAAAAAAAAAAAATCCTGTGTATTCAGTATTTAGTTTTAAAAAAAGGGTTACTTGTGATCTTTTGCACACACCTAGTAAATGCGTAACAGTGCACTTAAGCATGTTTTGTCTTCTTCATTAGTTGATTCAACTGTGAATATTTTTCATCAACATTTCTCTTTGTGCAAAGTATTCAATGAGAATAACAACTAACTTATTTCATAAAAATATACCAAGTAATCATTTTTTAAAATCCCTAACCACACACACAATATACACACACACACACACATACAGTTCACATTGGAATAGTACTGAAACTACCGAAGCCTCGTTTTATTTACACTGCTAATTATCCCCTAATTCAAAGCAATACATTGTACTGAAATTTCAAATTGCTTTCTGAAAATTCAGTAATATTCTTTAATAAAAATTACCCTCCCCACCAAAAAAATTGTATTTACAAAAATCCTTTTTTTAATTGAAGTAATAACAGATTAGATTTTAAAATGTGGAGGCTCAATTAAAATTAGAACATATTCTTGAAAAAATACATAATAAAAAAAATTAAGTCAAGTTTGATTGCAGTATTTGATCAAATACACAAACATGTCCACATCTATATATGCAACAATCTATTTCTCAAAGGTATAATCAGTTCATCTCTTTAGTTTTTGAAAAAGTTGTGATACTCAAGTATTATAAGCTATTGATAGTAAGTGAATTTATTCCTCAACAAATATAGCCCCATGCTAAAATTAGATTTGTAAATCAAATATCAATTTGTAATGAGAGATTAATTACATCTTCACCTTTTTATTTTTTGTTAACCAAAATTACAAAAACATTTTAGTTCATGATATCCTGATAAATCAGATTCATCTCTGACAACAATCTGAAATTTATACTGGGAATCTTTAAAACCATAAAAATATCTAACCTGGGTGAAATTCTTTGTCAGATTTCATTTTATCCCAGTTATAATCCATTATAGTTAGTATCCTACACAAATTAGACAAATTATTAATCCCATGTCATCCTTAAAGTCTTATCACAATTAATCTCAGCTTGTTAAGTTACCTTTCATTTTACTACTAATTTAACTCTTAAAAGTCATTCTTATTTTTATTTCTAAAATGATATTTCTTTGACCTGTGGCCTTTTCCATAGTTTCATAAAAGTGCTCATCTTGATCCACTTTCTAAAAATCTAACCAAATGTCAAATTTTCTTTTTTAATTTTTCCTTGTTCAGGCTGAGAACTTTTCAGTACTTAATTATATATATATATATATATATATATATATATATATATATATAAAAGATAGATAATTATTTATTAATTATTGTACCTTACAATCAAATACCTTAAGAAGAATTCTTATCTCATTGCCTCTTTTATAAAATGTAATAAACCCTTGTGTAGTCATTCATGCATGACAATACTTAGATTAGCTTCAATAATACACACTTTAATCACAAGTTCAAGTTTCTCTACAACTCAAATATTCGTTTGGGCTTTGAGTACATTTGTTAAAAGAAAACTCTCAGAAATGCAAAAGGAAAATATTTATTTGTAATTTAACTGAGGAATAGTGATAATATCCAAGTCAAACAAAAGAAAGTTCCTCATTTTAAAAGTGAAGCATTTAGTTGGTGTTTTAAAATTTGAGCAATTAATAAAGCTGTAAGGTAATAATGACAGACAAGATAAAGGATTTCATCTGAGAATTAAATTTATTCCCAAATAGAAAGCAACAGAAAAGAAGTCAAGTGTAAAAACAAAATAGAATTAGAATGTGTAGGCAATCATTTTCTTTTTTTATATGTTCAAAAATAGAATGGATTATGTCACTTGATATTAATTTAATTGTCTTTTCTGATTTTTATAACAAGTTTTTGCTTGATTGTCAACAAATTTATCTTGTGTGCATAACCCAAAAGCAGACGCAAGAAAAAGATTTTAATTTTTTTATCCTTTACGCCATATTTTTAAGTTTCAGGTGTTAACTCACACCTACTCCATGATACAAAGAATAAATTCATTGTTTAAAAAAATTATGGCCAATTTAATCCCTTTTGCTTGAAGCAAAATCCAATTTTACAAATGAATTGGGGTTTATGTTCATCAAGTTCAAATTTTAAAGCAAACTGTTTCATTTTCTGTGAAGTTGAAGAGTACCTATGCAAAAAAGGCACAGGGAATGCGGACAACCCTTAAGGCTTACAATGTACAGTATTTTTGTTTTCTTTTATGAAAAATAACATTATTATTATTACCATGTTCAGTTCACAAATGAATGAAACTTTTGATCACAAATTCCGTTTTATTTTAAGATTTTTCAATCTTAAACTTTTATGAAGTTCACTTCCAATAACTAACATGTGCAACAAAAAACCTTATCTTCCTTAATATAAAAATATATTGCAATAAAGAGATTGTTTGCATGAAATATTAAATTAATATTTCATATTATTAATCTACTACTGTTATTTTGTATCTCAATCCATTATCTCTTTACCTCTGTTCATTGTCTACATGTGTGCCCCCTTGTTAGATAGCTAACAATTGTGTCAGGATAATCTAAGTTTTTATGTGAAATTTTTCTATAATATCCTATGTAATTAATAATTAATGAAGAAGTTTTAGGTTAAGAAGAGCATTAACAAGGAAATTATACTGGATAATAAATAATTTTTAGGTAAAATAAAAATGCCCTTTTCATAACAAAGTTATGTACCTGTGTATCTTTCGCCTGCCTCTTCTTCACATTCACATCTGTTAGGCTCTGTCATAGTATCAACATCCCTCTCACACTCAATTTGCTCACATTCGTTTTTCTCCAAAATGAGCAACAAACAAATCTCTTAATTATGAACATACTTAACTTTTAGTTTTAAATGTAACAATTTCAAATATACCTACACAGACATCTTTAAAAAATAAGTCAAAGTGTGTTTAATTTCTATAAAAAATGCATACAAATATTAATTCCTCTTCTTAATGTATGTTAAATTAAATAAATGTATGTTTTCTACAAGAAGAGCAACTGTATGTTATTAACAAATGTGCAGTTTGTTGTGTGAGTGAACGTAACCGAATAATTAAATTTAAACACGTATGTTATGTATAAATATTTAAATTAGTAGTCATTATTAAAATCTGTTAATGTAAGACTAGGTTGTATTTCCAATCCATGCGTCTTTCTGAGAGTTAAAGGGTCGTTCTTCTTATGAAACAAAAACATATATATAAATATTCGCGCAAGGTATGAAATTTATGTGTGAATGTCGTCATTGAACAAAATAAAAGTTTGAATAATTTGATTGACTCCTGTTCCAGATTAATTAGGTTTTTTTTTTTTTGTTTGAACATCGAACATTCGGATGTTTATGATGAGCTCTATATAAATTTAAAATAGGTTTCCTTTTTACCTTTAAGTTTTAACTTTTGGTCGGATGAAGAAATGTGTGTATGTGTTATTTTAGATTTAATACCTGGCTTCAATTATTCAGTAATTTGGAAATATTCCTACCAATCCAATAAAAAGTCTTTAGGCCCAAACAAACTTTGGATATGTTAAAGCCAGACACTGAATCTTTAAGCATATCCCCCCTCCGACACACACTGTAATTAAAGATCTTGTATTTCTCTCTGAAACTGGTTCCAGTGATTAATATTCAAATAAAAAAAAATGCTAACTGTTGATTAAAAAAATAAAAAAGCAAAAACAGCATAAAAACCGGAATTAAATATAGGCGCCTAATGATTTAATTTTTTGTACTTTTATAAGCAAATAAAACCTTATTTGCCAAATATTCTCATTGTCTGTTTTTAGTTATTTGTCGTGGTGTCACATCATAACTTATATGACATCATTATTTATTTACAACTGAGGTACATGAGTGTAAATGTAAAATATCAGCCGGAATTAGAGAAATCGTCCCTCACGTTAAAAAAAGAAAATTATCCTGGCTTAATATTAATGATTTTGTTTCAAAATGTATTTATTTAACAGAACTTGAAAGACGTTACAATGATTAAATGATTTCTTCTAACTCCATCCATTTTCTCTTCTTCTCTAATACCACTTTTTTTGTTAATAATGCTCTACGTAATTGCCTTTTTTACGTTTTATTTAGAAAGTAAATTAGTAAAAGCAGCTCATCATCCAAATTCAGGTTTATAAATTAATGTAAAACCGATTGCATTTAAATTTTAGCGAAACCTTTTTTAATACTTTCAAATTAAGACGAAAGAGTAAATAAAAAGGATAAGGAACAACAATGATAGCAAAATTAACAATTTTTTATCGTTATCTTTTCAAAATTTATTTGGGGTTTAAAAACCGAAAGTGTACCGTCAACTTAAACTTATAATAAAAAATATTTGATTTTCAAAAAAAAAAAAAAAAAAAAAAAAAAAGCGACTCCCCTTCACTAAAAACAGCGAAATAATTAGCAAAAATATCAAAGCAACTAAGTAAGACTGTAAGAAGAGTAAAAAAAAATGTTTATGTAAAAAACTAAAACGTAATGGCAATTACTGATTAAATTAATAATCATCATTTATCTTAAATCATTCATTAATACAAATTAATTACTGGCAACACTTATTACTACGATCATAATTTGTTCATTCATAGATAGAGCTACTACTACGATTACAACCATTCCAGAGGAGGAATAGTCGTTGTAGCTCATCTGATAAAGATGTCGATGCAAAATTTTAACCAGATGGTTAGTGTTCGGATGGAAACACTTTAGTTTAAAAATGCATTTCTCTTTTACATAATTATTTAAATAATTTTAAACTTTTGACACTCAACTGGCTATTATTTTCAGTCAAAACACCTAACAACAGCATGCGATAAAAAAACATTCAAATTAATTAGACAAGGTAACTAAATAATTAAATAAATATTGTTCAATACAGTGATCCACAACATTTTTCATTTAAAACTAAAAGTTACACTCCTCTACGAGTGACGGAAATTTCATTAAAAAAAAACTTTTTTTTTTGTCTTCATCCACATGTCTACAAAACACAACAAAACAAGCAACGTAAAGTTTAACTTTAAGAAATGTTTTAACGTTTTTAAAACCTATTCAAATTAAAAAGACAGGATAAACAAATAATTAGACAGTTACTTACCAGTTAAACAACCTTTTTGCTGGTCTTGTTTATTTTAGTGGGATGGTCAAAAGGCCGAATTCCTTTCTTTTTTCTTTTTACGCAATCCGACTCACCCCCTTTTCAGGAAGGTCTCAAGTCCAGGGTGGGGCACAATAGTGTTAAAGTTGCTGGGGTTGGGGACATCCCATTGATTGATTATTCCTCCTCTTCTTCTTTAAAGAAGATTGTAGCCAAGAGACAACACCGGGTAAAAGTCTTCATTCAACAATGCAGAAGTTAGAAATCTGCTACAGACTGAATCGAATCTTAAGCGTTCTTCATAATTTGAGAAAATTTAAAAACACCCTTTACAATACATTTTACAAATAAATAACATGAATAATAATTGGATTTTGTTTTTTGTTATTCTTTTCTCTTAATTCGATTTTTCTTTCTAAATTCAAATATAATTTTAATTTGTAACTGATGATGAAGATACAATACTGTTTTTTATTTTGATTTTAGGTGGTTTTATTTAAATTACTACTGACTTTCGCGCGCGCGCACACATACATTGATTTATATCAATTATTTTTTTTATTTTTCTGTTTTCTTTGTTAACTTTTTTTGAATATGCGAAAAGTAAAAAGCTCTTATTTTTAGTTTTTAATCAGCTTTTGCCATCGTTGGTTACGTGAGCATGTCTGGATTAAATTCGCAACAAAAATTGGACATCTTTTTGCTCTTTCTTTAGTCAGTAATTTTTTTTTTTTTAAATGTGAAAAAAAGACACAAAAGGGAGGGGGAATAACGAAAAGTCTCTCTCTCCCCACTTTACACACAAGAGAGAATTTTTATCTTTTTCACCTTTTCTTTCTCTCTTCTAATTTTCTTCCCCCTCCCTAATATTCTTTTTTCTCTCTCTTGTCTTTTTTTTTTTTTTTTTTTTGGCGTCTGCTCTTTTACTTGCCTTTCTCTAATTCAGCTGGTCCACTGCTGATCACAGTTCAATAAAGTAGAGTAGCTGCACTAATAATAGTAATAAACGTAGTATTAGTAGTGACTATAAAAGTAGCGGTATAAATGTGAGAAACGCAAATGAACATTGAACTACTACTACTTAATAATAATAATAATAATAATAGCAAGTAGTTGATTTGAAATCAAAAACAATATTTTTTTGTACAATACGAAAAATAAAATGCTAAAAAAAAAAACTATTTGATTTTGTTTGATCTCTCTCTCTCTCTCTCTCTCTCTCTCTCTCTCTCTCTCTCTCTCTCTCTCTCTCTCTCTCTCTCTCAAGATGATCATGTACTCATCTCTGTGTCACACAATGGAATATAACTGGAAATTGATTTCACACCCAAAGTTGATTCTTTTGGGGTTTTTTTCTTTGGATATATGTGGGTGTTTTGTCTGCATTTTTTTTTCCACCCCCTTTTTTTCAGATGTGCATGTTTTTCATTCTACTTTTTGTTATTGTTAGAAGAGCCAGCAGGTGATTTTTTTTTTATAAGTAAATTAAATATTTTCTTTCAACTGGTTGTTGTAAGTCCACGATATCGTTTATTGTTGTTGCTGATGTGAAATGCGAATATTTTGTTTTTTTTTTATGTGAATTAGAATTATAGACAGGTAATTTTTTATTTTTTGCTCCTTCTTCGGTCGAAAGTAGAGGTACCATTTCGACATTTTACTTTGAAATTCAGTTGCACATAAGTCAAAATTGGTTCATGTTTTTAATTATGAAGTGAGAGAAAGCAGATGTACTTGTGACTGTGATGTGAAATGTGCTATGATGTAATATTACTAATACAAATAATAATGCAGTGGCGATGAGATCTTGCCCAAGAACAATAGATGTCTTCACTTGACTAAAAGTCTTCGAGTAACTCTCCGCTTTTTGTACGTTAAACCTTTTTATTTTTGATGTATTGTATATTTATTCTTTCTAGATTTCTGTAGATCTTGATTCACAATTAAAAGATCCATAACTGCAAAAACAAAAAAATTCCATTCTTCAAAGACATTTTTTCTCCTTCGTGTGACTGTGAAATATCTCTCCTCCCTCTATTTTCCCCTCTTTCATTAAGTTTCTTTCTTTTTCTTTTCTTGACATGCAAGACGCACTCATTTTGTTATACATACATACATATAGAATAATTTATCTTTAAATATTTTTTCTCTTTCTTTTGCAATTTTACACACACACTAAACCCCCAACCACCCAACTCTACCAAAGATTTTAAAATTTGTCTTTGCTTAATCGCCCACGCTTTTTGGTGGGAGTTGGTGTGGAAAGGATTATTACCCAAGAAAAAAAGAAGGTTCAAAAATTGTTTCCTTCAAAAACTTAAAATCGAAGATCACCGCTTAAAAAGAAACATATTTTCAGTTCTTTTTTTTTTTTTTTTTTTTTTTACGAACATTTTTTTCAAATGAACAGAAACACCTCCATCTCACATTCACCTTAACTAACAACTGATAATTGAATTTGTTGAATATCGTTAATTTTCAAATTGTTTAGTTTTTGTTCTTTTTATCAGTGAATGAACTGATAACATTGCAGTTTTTTCTACTTAGACAAAAAATGAACCAGAGACGGCTCTATCAACCGAGTTATGACTAGGTTCAATCTTTTTTTAAGTATTCGTGTCCGATTTTATTTGAGAAAAAACGAAAAGAAAATTAAAACCGTACGTTCACTGAGTTTGACAGGTGTGAAACTGAAAAAAAAAAAAAGAGTTTGGTCTTTAATTTTCTTTATTCAATTTGAGCTAGATTTTAAATCTAAAAAAAGTATTATTCAAATTAAAAGAAAATCATTTATTTTTAAAAACACCCACACTTTTTTTTTTTTACTTATTCCTTATATTTTAAAATTAATATTTTCCGGAAATGCACGAATCAATCCGATACCGAATGAAGTCATATTTCCACAAGTGTGTTTGTCTGTGTCTTGCTCTTTTCTATTTATCTTATTCTCCTCTACTCTCACCTCCCACGCTATTTGTGGGTTACCATGGTGCATCACACCATCAGTTCATCCCCATTTGTAAAGTAACTAAGTATTGGGAAGTAAAAATAAGATACCATAACTATGCTTATTTATTATTATAGCAAAACACTCGAAAAGGTTGTTAGTTAACGGAACCTTTAACTTAAAAAAATAAGTGACACCAAATCTTAGTGAGATCTTTACCCTCGATTTTTAATGCTACGTACAATGATGTTAAATTAAAGTCTAAAGAAGAATTAGAATTGTTATTATTACATAACTATTAAAGTTTAGCATCAAATCATCAAAATAAATATGGAATGAGAAATTTTAATCAATAGTGGCTTTACCTCTGAAAAACAAAGGTGAGTTAACTACAACAATCATTCAATGGGCTTTCCACTGTATCTGTAATAACAGTAGCATTGTTGGAAGATACAAGAATACTGAGAGGAGTGCTGGTATTTTGAAAACTTGATGTCTTCTTGGCAGCAGACTTGCAAAAAGGTTGGAAGAATTGGAAAACTAAAAACATCCAGATCATAGAATAGCTAAAATCAGCACTGACTTGAGGAGACATGTCTCTTGATAACCAGTAAAACACAGCTGGTAGGAAACTCAGTTGGGTACAAATACTAAAAGCAAAAAAGTTAAATTAAAGAATGACATAATAGGAATTTTAATATATAATATGAACAACAGTTGAAATATTGTTAATTAATATAACAAGGAGTTATACTGTAAATTATGATAAGAGTTGGGATAATAACAACAAATGTGGCCTTAGTAGTTGTAGTATAACAAGGAATATGTTATGAATGATTTTGTACAAGCAATAATTTTTGAGCTGATGTAATAATAAATAAAAATTAGTAATTATAGTTTGTAATAATAACTTGTAATACTATTGATAACAACAAGTAGTACAAAAAATATTAAAAATTATAGGCAAATAACGATGATACAATATTAGAATTATAGTGAAGGTGGCAGTTGTGGGTAATGTTGGACAGGAATTTTTAGAGATAATGATACCGTTTCATATATGACTATTGGGTTCTAAAGTTGATAATCAATAACCACATTAAAGAAAGGCATGAAATTTGAATTTCCTACACATGACTATACACTGAGAAAGACAATGAACTTAACCAGTTTTATTATAGAAAAAATACAAATAGTTTCTAATCCTATGAGAAATAACTGCAGTAGGAATCTGGAAAATACTCATTGGGTAATATTTAGTGGAAAATGAGACTGTAAATGGATAAAAGGACTCTTTTTAGTAACGATAACATTTTCATTACAAAGAAAAATAATGCTGGTTATTGTAAAAAATATATTAATAGTAGTGATAATATAAATATATATATATATATATATATATATATATATATGTTAATAGTATAGTGGGATACTTAGAGATAGCAGTAGTAATATTAGTTACAACATTTACAATAATGTGTTAATAGTTACAAAAATGTTCAGGAGTTTAGTGATATTAAAAAGGATTTGGTTGCATTTTTGATAACAATGAGAAATAAGAATTCTAATAATAATAATTAGGCTTCTTTTCAGTGAACAGTGGTTTATAAGGTTATCTCATAAACTCTTACTACTGTAATGAGTTCAATCTTGACTGGGTACCCCCACACTTGTAGCTTTGTACCACACAACGTTAAGCTTAAAGATATTTAAATATCAATATATCAATTAAGATATTTAAATATCAATAGTCAACTATAATGACTGAGGTAGTTACATCTTTTCCACCAACACAGTAAGAAAAAATCTGGGTTTTCAAATGCTGATTTTCAAAGAAGGCATGTAGGCATAATCTGAAAGATTAAAGCAACACAGTTGCTCTTGTACTTGATTAAGCTAAGCTTAAATAAATAATTAAACTACATGTAATAGCAATAACAAGAAAACAACAATAATAATTGTGGAATATGAAGTTGACACATATGAATATTATTATAGGAGCACTGGAAACTGTCGCAAAGTGCTGATAAACTATGATGGAGGAACTGGAAATTAGAGAAAGAATTGGAACAGAGTTCAGACAATGGCATTACAATAAAACTGAGAATACTAAGAAGTCTAACAATTACTCTTCAGTACCAGATATTTCTGGTGCGAACAAAGAGTGAATAAAAAGGATAAAAATAATAAATAATTAGTTCTTAACATCTGCTGAAAACAAGCCATCCTCATTAGAACTTGTTATTAAACTCTTTCTCAGATAAATTCACTTCATTCTGTTCTGGACTAAGACAAGTTTAATGAATAACTGCTCAGCAGAAGGATTGGTGCAACACAATCTTCCAACTCTGTATCTTCTATTTGGTTTTATTCTGGACTAAGCTATAATGAAAAATTGAATAGTAACCTACCTTGTGCTCAAAAAAAGGAAGTGGCCACATGCTGATTGTATTTTTTGCAGGGTACCATATTGGTAAAAGTGAAAATATGGGAACAAGTGGTATAGCTAATTTGCATGTGTTAGCAAATCACTTTCATAGGCAGATCACTCCAGTTGTGTATGCAAATCACTTCAGCTAACACCAAGTGAGTGGGCAGCTTCTTATGTCACATGTTGTTGCAGTTATTGTGTTGCTGATTGGCTGCCATTTTGGTGTTCAGAACATTTTTTGTTTGGCTATTCTTGATATTTCAGGACCACAAATGGCTTCTATTTAGACTGTGGTTTACATGCCCAAACTGGCTCAGCCATACTGCTTTTTATTGTCATAAATATACAACTATCTCTTTATTTGTTCTTTTTTTACAAAGATGTTGGCAGAGCCATTAAGGGTTTATGTAGGACCCCTGATAAAATTTGTTCTCTTCCAAAAGTCTCTGTTTTTGTATACCCTTCCCTCTATAGATCCTTGAATTTAACCTTTCTGCGAGGAGGATATCAGAGATCAATCCCAGAAAGACCCCATTTTCAGCACCTCAGTGTTGATATATGTTATGTTCAGACCCACGTTATTGCAAGCAATTATGAGGATAATCTGCAGAGGTTTTACTTTTTCAGCTTATTTTGAGAGATGTTTATTGGCTGGTAGGCCATTCCTTGAAGACAATAGGTTTCCTTGTCTATCGATTTGGAGGGCAGACTTCATCTTCACATTGTTACCACAAAAGAAATGGTGATTTGCTTCATTGTTTTTATGTACCCAATAACAGTAGGGAACAGTAGACTTCTTTTGGTGGATCATGCTGGGTACTTCTAGTAGGTGGTTGGAATATTGTCCTTGATACCCATTTAGATTGAGATGGAGTGGATAGGTTAAGTAATTTCCATTTCGGGGAATCACTTGTAATGACTAACATATCATCCTAATTACTAATCATACAAATCAGTGAATTAAAGAATAAATTTCCTAATGGAGAGATTGATAGTGCATCTATGTCACATAATGTTACAGGAGTTAACCAAGGGAATGATTCTATGGAGACATGTAGAAAATATGTAGTGTTGATGGTCAAACATTCATAGCTAACTGGCAAGTTCAAAATTAGTTTGTAAGGTTTTGTTCTCAAGAAACATTGGAAAATTAAACTAAACTGGAGTGTTTACTAGACTTTGATGAATAAGCACTATAGTCATTAAAGAAAGAGGATCATCTTTTGTCCTGAGGCCACTGCGCTTTCTATCGTGAGTGTTGATGCACTCTAAGGGTCTTCTAATGAATCAAGAAATTACTTCTCCAACACTCAGCCTTTTTCAAGGAAGGCATTGTGCCAAGTTTTATTGTAGGATCACTGTGTCATGCTAGACAATTTTTCTTGTCAGAATCTATTTTGCACATTTATAAATGTACCATTTGTCTGTACATTGAATATTGCTGCCATATCTGGTCTGGTGCTCTTACATCTCAAGATTCTTGACAAAATTCAAAGAAGAGTCTGTAATGTAATCAATCCTGACCTGGAATCTCAACTTCAGTTATTTTTTCACCAATGTGATGTAGCTTCCTTCCATCTTTTCAAAAATATTTTCATGGGAACTGTTCTTAGTGCCTCAACTGCATTAATTTAAGCATACTACTAGATTGGCAACTTGGTCTCACCATTTTACTATTGTACTAATGAAATGCAAAACTTTGTTTCTTTTCTGTGGAACTCCTTTCCTATTTATCCCCTTCCTGCCACCTACAATCTTCAAAAATGTTGATCGCCATATTCTGTTTTTCTGAATCCTGTTTCTTTATTGTCCTTTTCCTCACTTCTCCTCACTAAAGTTTTCTCATTTTCTTTCACTCCCCGTAATCCCTTACATTCAAATGGCATTATTGCCTTGCTTGGGGTGAAATGATTAAAAGAAATGTTAGTTCAAGATGATTTGATCAGTGAACTCAGTTTGATGAAAAAAGAGTATCACTGTGCTTTTTATAAAAATTATATAATAAAAAAGATAATGTTAAAATTGTATAAAAATTAATTAAGAAAATTAGAAAATAAAAATTATTAAAAAATAAAAATGTTTATATGAGGAAAAGTAATAAAAAATTTGTCTAACATCGAAAGCTACTAACACAGTTTCTCAACAAAGAAATGTTAATGAAGCCAGTCAGTTTTATATGTAAAAAAAAAAAAAAAAAAAAAAAAAGTTTATATGCAAAAATTTGGAAAATAATGTTCCTTATTTGATGTTAAAAACCCATCAAATTAAAATTTGCAAAAAATTGCAGTTTAATCAAATAACTACATTTTCAGAACTTTGAACCAATGGGGATAAAGTATCTGCCCCCAAAAGAATTGATTTTTTTATCCTATTTGGAGCCTTTAGCTAGCTACAAACAAAAAAATTGTCTGCCAAAGCAGAAAAGATTCAACTATTTCAAGCATAAACACTGCTATATTCATGATCTTTCTAACATAAGAAGAGTCTTCAAAACTTGAGATTTTTACCTCATACATTTGAAAGTCTATTTCAAAATCTTGAGATTTTTATTGTAAATTTGCAAAAGTCTATTTAAAAAAATTGAGATTTTTATCTCATGCCTGTAAAAGTCTATTTCAAAAACTGAAAATTTTGTCTCAAAAAATTGGAAAAACCAGTAACACATGAGGTAGATAATTCTTTCTCACCTTTTGGACTCAAACATTTATGAGATAAGTAATATTATTTATTGTTTCTAAAAAGAAAATTAATTTACATGAACTGTTGTTTTCTAAAAGCAAACAAAAAATTGAATATATACAAGAACTGTTATTCTGCCTTGACTATTTTGATGTGCACAAAGGAAGTTTTTAGCAAAATTCTAACTATTTTGTATAATTTGATATTGTGAAAATATTTTTGTTATTGTAATAAATGTCCATTTTTTTTCAAAATTCACTTTGTGTAAGACTTGTCTTTTTTCATTATCACCCCTGAAAAGTCTTTTGTAAAAAGAAAACTACTCATAAAAACTTATTATATTGCACAAGATTTGGTTTATTTCTTGGGTTTAGAAAAAGATAAGATGCCTTAGTTTAAATGTCTCAATATTGGTGATGAGGCATCACTAATCTGGCTGGTTTGTGAAATGGTCTTTGGGTTGGTTTAAAGCTTTACATAGCAGGACTGACACTTTCAACAGAATGTGCACTGAGGTGATTGAGAGAAGTCACTCCTTCTTTCACTTTGACTCCCTTTTTCTGAACTAGTTGAGAAATACATGGTTTGTTTACTGGATATATATTTCTTTTGTCTTGGGAGCCACTTTTGTTTGTAGCAATGTGATGTTGCTTGGCAAGAAAATTCATTATATGTTCTGCTTCTTATTTGGCATTATAAGAGTGTTGATTTGGTGATTTTGATGATGTAAGAAAAAATTTCATAGAGCTGAAAAGTTCACTTTCTGATTGTATTCTTTAAGCATCAGCTTAAAATCAAAATTAGAACAGAAAGGAAATGGCTTTATCCATTGAAATTAGGCAAAAGGTGAGTGACTGTTATTGCCTAGATGCCGCCAATTTAGAGTGATATTTTGGTTAAGCAAAGGGATTTTGATTCTTTGAAATGTTCAGATCACTCCAGTTTGTGTTAAGTTACACTAGGTTTGTATGAATTTTAGCTGCCATTTAATTTCTAAGTTAGCTAAAGAACAATGTTTATTGGCCTGTTTTTCTTTTTTGTCTACTTATCTCTTTCCTTATTTAAGTGACAGAAACTTAAGTTCTCAAGAAGGTGTGGAATATTTTCAAATTTCAGTGTTGTTTTTGTTTGTTTGTGAGACTGTTATTATTTAATTCCACACTAATATTTTCAGCTGCCTCACCTGTGGTAATAGTGGGTATCTAATACTAACACCTGATTAACTTTTATTTTTGTATATATTTTTTCAGTGGATATCATTTGGGAATTGCATCCCCTCAAAATAGAATAAATAAATAAATTAAATATAATAGAGTAGTGAGGACTTCATAGAGAAATTAAAACAGGATGGTGTCTACTGTATGAATAAGTAATGTAAATGAGATGTTTTAGTGCTAAGAAAAATGTACAAAACAAATGGGCCAATGATCATGACTATCTAAACAACAGGATAGTAATGACCTGCTTTCCTCAGTTCCTTGAGCCACATTTGCTGAATAAGCAGAAATACTGTGATTTCTGCTCATTACCGTGATGCTACTTCCATCTTGAAAGAGTGAAGAATGGAAGCTACTGAATACCCTTACATGCCACAGAAGCTCTGCAATGTGGATAACTTCCTATCAGAAATATTAACACAACACAATCTTCCTACTCTTAATATTTTCCTATTTGTTTTTTTATAGGTTAAGTAAAACTTAGTAAATATCTGTAATAAGAATAACTGCTCACCAGAAAAATTGGTGCAACACAGTCTTCCTATCTTGGTTGAAAAAAGGTTAAGAAACACTGTTCTAGAGTGAACAAAGCATAGTGTATATATATATATATATATATATATATATATATATATATATACTGTTATAAGTTAAATGTGTTTGGTTGTCTGCCATTGTTACCAAGAGCCATATAAAAGTAGATTCTTCCTTTCACATAGGCTGTATACCAACTAAGACTGAAATCTATCTACTCCCTGTCTGTTTTTACACTAGGTAGCAGTTAAAAGGAAATATACCTTCCTAAATTTATACCTTTCAAGTTTTCAGGGCTATATTTAATGTGTTACAAATGCACATGGTATTACATTTTTTAAAATAAGAAAATCTATAAAATATAAAAAAGTTGAACCCTGACCTATTTTTGGTCTCTTCCTGGGTACATACTTTAATGAAATTGTGTTCATAGATATCAAAGAGATCCTTGAAATCAAAGTGCTGCATCTTGCTAACAATGTACAGTGCAGTTGTGAAATTAAGTAGCAAAGACTGTGGTGAAATTATTACTACATTCTTCTGACACTGGGTAACATATTTTGAAGCTCTTTTATCTCTACTCACAGACAATGGTTGGTTGATTTTATAACATGTCAATCTTTGCTGGAGTATTTAATGTCAAAATTTGACACTAAATCTTACGGATTTTGATATAATTCTGGGGTCGTTTTTGTCCAAATCTGTGAATTTGTTTTTCTCATGCAAAGTTTCAAAAAACACTATATAAAATTCACTATTTTCTCTCCATAATGTTGAATGTGTTAAAATTCTTTTTAATAAGAAAAATCTCAAGTTGATGTTAAAAATTCCCGCAAAACATTTATTTAAGATGAAATGATCTAATATTACATGTCTTTAATTTGTATTTAAATACATTGTATTTATTTTCAGTTTTTCTAGTTGAATTGCATATGATCCATTATTGTACATTGTAGTATCGTGTGCAAATTAGATAGACAAGTATAAATAGAGAACAACTGGTGAACATAGGGTGGCTATGCCTAGCGAACCCAATTCCTATTCAGAACACGGACAACTGTACTACGATTACTACTATGCAGAGAGATATGCAAAGCATAACAATGGCGTCGCCGATAGGATCGTTAAATTAGCTGGCCAGCTCTAGAAAAATAGACAAAAAAAGAAGTAGATAAAAATAAAGATAAATGGCCAAATATTTAACATGCAAGTTAAGTCAGTGAAGTCACGTTGATACCAAAAAATTTCTGGATAAAATTAGGACGACATAAATTAAAAAAAAAAAAAGCAGCATCCAATTAAAGCAATTTGATGGAACGACTATAAAAATAATGGGTACATTTCAAGGCAATTTTGAAACGGACAAGCGTTTTGAAATAATTCTCATTACAGTTGTAGAATGCGAAAAAGATCACGGATTACGAGGAATTGGTGTATTAAATGTACATCAGCGAGACTATGGAAGCAGAAGAAAATGAAATAGGAATATTGAAAGGCTATAAATCAAGCATTCGATTAAAAGATAATTATCACCCAAAATATATAGTCAAGAAAAGTTTCAATTCATATCCTACCTTTTGTAGTAGCCGATTTAAATAAAATGAAACAACAAGGCATACTAGAAAGTGTCACTCTCAAGGTGGTAGCAATTGGGTGTCACCAATAGTAGCGATAAAGAAACTTGATGGAGATTTAAGGATTTGTGATGATTACAAGATAGGGGTAAATCACCAGATATGTTCAGAATCTTTTCCTTTGCCAAATATCAAAACTGCGAGCCATGAGTTAGCAAAAATGGAACACTGCAAAAATTAATCTCAAGGCAGCCAAATAGAAATTGACGAGAAATTCAACGAAATCATCACGATAAACACCCCTATAGGCTTACTAAGATGGACTCGTCTACCGTTTGGGGTAAAAAAGACTTTGAGCCATATTTTTCAAAAAGCAATTGAAAGAGTCTTATTAGGAAAAATAAAAAATATAATAATATACCAGGACGATATATGTGTAGGGGCAAGAACTAAAGAAGAATTAAAATATAAAACAGCAAATTTTAGTGAGATTAAAAAGGCAGACATGACTGTAAACAAAGACAAATGTGATTTTGACTGTAAGAAGATATAGGATATCAAATATCAAAAGACGGCATATCACCCAACGATATACTAACAAAGAAAATTACACAAATACCTGCTCCAACAAATAAAAAAGAATTAAAATGGTTTTGGGGACCAAAAGATCTTTATACATACCAAAATACAGCAATATAATAGAAGTCATTTGCAAAATTACGCAAAAGAAAACAAACAAAAAAAAACAATGAATTTAACTGGACACAAAAGCAAACTATCGCTTTTGAAACACTAAAGAAAATACTGAGGAACAAACCAATGATAAAACTTTTTGATCCACAAAAAGAAGTAACGTTAACCACAGACGCGAGTAAAAAGGCGATTGCTACAACAGCAGAAATAGATTTTTACGTGATTTATTTCAACAGGAACGTGTGGGTTTGGGACAGCTTCCTTGTGGTATAGTTCATAGGCCGGCTGAAGATCTGGGTTGATCTGTCATAGTAGTTCTCACAGGTTGGTTAGCGCTCCTCCTGCTGGCTGCTGCTGACCACTCAGCCTGACCGTGACAGATCTCTTCCCTGGCCACCTGTTGACCCCGTTGTACTTCCGTGTGACCCCTTTTATGGCGTTTTTTTAT
Organism: Acanthosepion pharaonis; assembly: GCA_903632075.3. Classification (NCBI taxonomy): domain Eukaryota; kingdom Metazoa; phylum Mollusca; class Cephalopoda; order Sepiida; family Sepiidae; genus Acanthosepion; species Acanthosepion pharaonis. Next base: position 593,630 of record CAHIKZ030000344.1, read on the forward strand.
GGCTTAACAGGCTCGAAAAACGACGCGAGTATAATTAGGAGGGAAGCATTTTTATTGGTCGAAAAATAGAAACACTTTGAAATATTATTTTATTTTTCGACCGGAACTCATGCAAATGTGTAAACGAAGATAATGGTCATTTTGTGACAGGACTTTGTCCCGTTCACATCCGGCTCTCGCTCTTGAGTATGTTAGTTTATTTGCCTGTAAATCGGCCGAGATATGTCTTATTTTATTTTATAACACTGCTATTCTATCACAAGAAGAACACCCAATGATGTACATATCAAGAAGGTCAACGTCAACAGAAAGTAACTACTCAAATATTGAAAAAGAAGTATGGAACATGTAAAGGGCACGAAACTTTTTGATAGGAAAAAATTCTTAAAATCGGACTACAAACCATTAGAATTCATATTTAACCCGAGAAAAGAATTGCCGAAAGTCACATCGTCAAGAATTTTAAGATGAGCAATAAAAATCTTAGCATTCAATTCTGACATAGTATACGTAGAATGGAACACTATTCCTCACGTAGACGCTTTGTCAAGATTACATTTCAAGAGTGAAATAAAAGAAAAACAGGAAAATACTGAAGATAAAATAATATATTGGGTAGAAACGGGCGTTCATCCTCTAAATAGAAACAAAGCAAGACCCAATATTAAGCAGAATAGTAGAGAGAATAAAAATAATATATGGAGCAATTGTTTGATGGCAGAGCGACCCTTTATAGCAAGAGTCGGCAACCTACGGCCCGCGAGCCGGATCCGGCCCGCGAAGGCATTTTGACCGGCCCGCGAGCCTGATTACCAATGACTCTATTTTTAACATGAGAGACGAGGCTTTCGAATTAGACTATCTGCCAATTATCTTTCATGAGACTTATTTTACCAAGTTGCGTTGTCTACGTTTAATGTCAAATAATGGATACATATTTGTTATGACATTGGCATTCTGTTAAAAGATAACAGAAGCGAAAAAAACGATAAAGGGAAAGAGGCCAGGGAGGGACTGACATGCAAGGTAGCAGAAATCTAAAGACAATTAAACATACGCGCATTATACATACATGCCTCATGAATGTGTGTATGATACGGCATGTGTACGTACGTAAGTGTATATGTTTGCAACTATTTGTACTCGTATGTATGGGCAGATGTGCTTCGTTTTTGTTTGATGTGTGTGTGTGTGTGTGGTTCGTTTGTGGAACAATTTTTCAATAACAGTTTCAAACCTACACGTCATAATTTCATCCATTTCACTTCGGTTGATTTTTTTACTTTGAAGTATTTTGACGTTCCTTGAGGAAAAGTAATTTTTGTTAGGTGTTTTTTAATTTTAAATTTTCTTTTGTTTTTCTGATTTCTCAATGTTTATTTTCATTATGGTTTTAAATATTTACGTTGACAGGGGTTTGCATATGTAATTTTCCTTAATTTTTCATTAATGGCCTTCATCTGGCCCGCGACCCGTCATTATAACACGATCCGGCCTGCGGGGTCGAATGAGTTGCCGACCCCTGCTTTAAAGAAACGAAGCACAAACTAACCACAGAAAATGGCATAATATGTAATGGGGATATAATGCTAGTTCCACAAATACTGAAATATTAAAAGGAGTACATGATAACGTGCATTGTGGCATAACAGCAACACAAAGAAGACTAAATTTACAAGCCTGGTGGCCAGGGTATTCAAAAGATGTAGAGAAATACGTTAAGAGATGCCCAATATGTGTGGAAATAAAAAAAAAACTTCAAGCAAGCAAAAATTCACTCATGGCTTAAGGAAGCAGAGGCATGGGGAAGGTCCACATGGATCACGCACATATCAAAGATATGGGATTGTTCTTAGTATTAGTGAACTCATATTCAGGATGGCCAGAGGTTGTTAGAGTAAAAAATCAGAAAAGCCACCACAATAAAGCGAGTACTATGAACTATATTCTCAAGGAATGGAGTACCCCAGACAGTAGTCACCGACAATGCACCCGAATTTTGTGATGAGAATTTATGTGTGTGGTTAAAACAGATTGGATGCATCCCATTCAAGACACCACCATATCACCCACAATCTTGCGGAAAGAATGGTACAAACGGTAAAAATGGGATTAAAAGTAATCTCACCACTTAATGAAAGCATAGAAACGTATCTACCAAAAATGCTACTCAGTTACAGATCCATTCCACATGCGGGAAGAAAACTGAGTCATTTGGCATTAATGGGAAGACAAAACAGAACCCTCATAATTAATTCAACGAAAGAAAAGGTATGGTATAGAAAAAAAAGAGGCTAATCCAGAAGAAGCAAATTTTCTGATACAAAACGGACACAACACGGCTATACTTGAGAAAAAGGGACAACATATACTGGCACATGTAGATCAGTTCAGAAGCAGAAATGAAATGGATGACGTAGAAATGGAAGATCAAGAACAAGAAGAGACAGAAAGTTACAAAAGTGGAACAGAGCAGGAAATGGAAGAAAGTGAGAATGAAAAGACGGACAAATATGAAGAAGAAAATGAAGAAAGACCGAGATCACCATTAAAAAGAAAACAAGAAAGATAAGAGGAAGGACAACACAATACGAAAATAATCAGGAATAGTAAAACAAAAAACCAAAGGTATACGACTTCTCTGATTCAGGGAGGTGTAGTATGGTATGCAAATTAGATAGACAAGTATAAATAGAGAACAACTAGCGAACATAGGGTAGCTACCCCTAACAAACCCAATTGCTATTCAGGACACGGAGAACTGTACTACGACTACTACTACGCAGAGAGATATGCAAACTATAACAGTACATAACTAGATTACAATAAGATTTTATATGAATAAAATATTCATATAAAAATCTTATTGTAATCTAATTTTATATAAATATTTCCTTATGAAAATTGAGATGTAGTTGAGTAGGCAGCCCTGTATCGTATATTCTGGGGCGCTGTATCATAGATTTGGTGGGGCCACAACACCATTGCTCTGGCTTTGGTTCTAGCTATAAACAATTTTTTTTTTTTGCAACTTGATAATAAAATTAAATAGCGATTTAATTTTAAAAGGGAATGCTGAGCTTAAAAAAATTGTTCCGCAAAGTTTTTCAAAAATAAAAAAAATCAAATAATCACGTTCATTATCAAATAACTTCTGAAAATTTAATTCAAAATCCAATAAGTATTTTTTTTAAAGATTTTCCAAATCAAAGCATTTTCCCACCACTAAGTTCTCTTCAAATTTTGCATAGATTTAATGGAATCCTTCATAATTGCTACTCACCACTGCGGAAAAATGCACTTTTCTCCCAAACCAAATTTAACCAATTATTACTTCACTTTTCTAAACTTGACTTCTCATTGGTTAAAAGGACCAAAAAAATGTAGCAAGTTGCAACAAATCTGTTTTCCTGCTCAACTATCTGGAGCCGATTTGAAACCCAAAATAACAATAAATAGGATCGCTTCACCTGAATTCAGGCAGTCAGTAACTAAGTCTTTGAGAGATGCCAACAAACTCCACGCGCGCCACCACACTGACTCAACAACCGCCACTCTCTCACTCTATCTCTCTCTCTCTCTCTTTCTCAGCAGCTTAACACAACTCAGAAAGACTTGCCGCACGAATTGACCCAACTTACTATTTACTAGAAAAAGTGATATTATTCACTACCGAAGTAGTAATTGTATTTAATCAACTAACATCATATCAGTCAAAGGCACATAACTCCTTATGACTTTAAACAATATTTACAATTGTCGCACACAGACACACTAGTATTTGAATCCACACAAGTGACATTTCACCTTGCAAAAATCAAACTGTTTTAATTTCATTGACAAACCTTAACTATAAGCTTTCATACACCAAATCACTGCATGGTCACTCCTTACAATTTTATCTCACTTATCACATTGAACAAGCAATCTAAAATTCACTTTGTGTATATCAAACGTATATAAATGCATGTTATTGAATTCTATAACTACGTTGTTTCTTCTTGATTTCTTCTAATTGAATTGCCTTCAAATGTTTGTTTATTTTATTTGTTGTGGATGAATGTTTAACGAACACGCACATTTCTAAGCCTTCACACAATTACACCTTCTGATACATCCAATTAGCTTAAATTCCGCAACAGATTTAATATCACCTTTTTATGTGATATAAGATATTTGAAGCAAAATATCTTTGGTTCTATAAACACTAGAAAAAATAATTTTTACATATAAAATCCTACCATATGTATTTTTTAATAACAGCACAAAAATTTTGTAGACAAAATTTCATTTTTATGTTTGGGACATTTTCTCATCATGTACAGATTTCTTTTCTTTCTCTTTTTCTTTTCTTTTTTTTTTTTCTTTTTTGAACTATTGAGTCAGAATCCTTCTGAATGTAGAATAGGTAGTATTCTAAGTATGGAATAGCTAATGTATGTCTATGCCTGCAGTGTGAAAGAGTCTCTTCAAAGGAAGTCTTGAAAATTTGAAAAGTTAATAATGTTTTATTGGATTCAATACATGATAATACAAAAAATAATTTTAAAAGTTCCCAATTAAAATGAAAAATTGAAAAAAATCTTTCAAATATTAATTTTTAACTGAAACTGTATTTTATTCAGAAAAGCAATTAAGATCTTTCAAAAAATTGTCATGATTTTTTGCATTTTTCATTTTATGATTTAGGGCATATTTTAATCTGATAAATCAAACAAAAAATTACATATATTTAGTCATCTTGAATAAATTTTCAGAAACAGGAACCGATTGAAAATATGTTTTGTTCGTAGTTCACAACAGTCCTGTGATGGTTTGTGTGCATTATACAATCTCACATTGCTGATTTGTAACGGAGACTTACTTCGGCAACCCAAAAGGGACAGAGTCGCGTGTATGTTTTGCAATAGAGCGTGGAGACGGCGAATCGGCTGAAGGTGAATTGGGTAGCACTTCGTGTTGTCGGTATATTTATTTTGTAAAAATACAAAATTGTAGCACAAGGCCAAAGGGGAAGTAGGGGAAAGGCTGGTCTTCACTGACTATCCTAGTCCTAGTTAACCTAATTGAGCCTCCCCAAAACTCGCTCGCTGATTTGTCAATGCCAACCAATCAGATTGTATGCACGTGAAGAACAATTCTTCCCGCGCAGCGATTCGGAGCCGATGATCACCTATATAAGCAAGAAATATTCTTAGATAATTAGTGAGATTTCAGCTGCCAAACGAATCCACGACAGTTGAAACCATGCGCCAATCTCCTCATTCACACCACCATTCACATGCTGAATATTCCTTACACTCACATAATCTTTTCCCTGCATAGCAAAACTGTTGAAAACATTTATTACGAGAAACTATCACAAACTTTCTTTCTTTCAGTGAACCTTGGAATACAAATAATAGTTAAAGAGAGACAACTCTTGTTTTACTCAATGTATGCCTTCTTTCACATCCTTGTTTGTACATCTTGTTAAATACATATTTTATGTGTAATGATGTCTTTGGCTTATTCTTTTTTCACCCCAGTTTGGTTTCCTAATCTAAGTTAAATTAATGTGGTGAAGTCCGCCACAACCACAAGAACTTGTCCATCATCTCTCAATCCTACAAATACCACAATACCACATATTCACAAGGGACCTACGAAACATGCCATAATGTAAAAATTTATGATGTTCATAAAGTTTCTTTAAAAAAATATATAAAAATTTCATAAACGTGAAATGATGGAGGAGGGAAAGAACCCGAAAACAAAACTAAAAAATGAAACAAAAACAAAACAGCATCCCGCTACCGCTTTATTACCAATGTTGAATTTTGTACAAATCTGTGCAAAAAAATGTGTCAAAGAGCTTACCCAGCTTCATATATATTTTCAGGAAATCTCAACTTTTAATTGGTCAGTAAACACAATTGCAATCCGCCCACGTACAAGTCTTTTTCCAGTGCGTGATCAAGTCAAATTTTCTCGCTTTTTCCATGATACTACCACGTGATTACATTAATTATAAATACTAGACACGAGTTCGTTCCTTCTCTTCTTCCTTCATTTCTCTCGCTACAAGATGTAAAAAGGATTCGCGTCTTGACCATGTGCTGTCAGACGCTTATGAAAACATATTCACACATGCACGTACGTACGAATTTTTCCAAACTACATTACAAACATACGAAACATTTCCAAACAAGTAACAAGAACTTTTTTTCTTTAAAAATACTCTGATCAAGCTTTCGCACACATCTTTGCAAAACAAAATTGTAATATTTTGCACATAAAAATATATATATGTTGCACCAAAGCTATCCTTTTTGTCGTAATTGAATATCGTTATCATTTGATTTTTTATTTAAATTTATGTTTGTGGATATTGCATGTTTTATTTACGGCGCAACTTTAAATATTCACGCAGCCTTTCTAGATCCACAACAAGATATTAGTAGGACCCGTTCACCCCTCAAAATAATTAAAGAAACCGCTGTATTCTGCCATTCGACAGAATCAAACAATAAACTCACTAATGAAGTGCAGAAGGGAAAAATAAACAGTGGAGTGGGAAAAACAAAGTCTGACCTAGCTGAGATGAAAAAAGAAACAAACTGGGGAATTTGTGAATCTCGACATGGATCATAACAAAAGAGAATGCCGGGGACAGGCCGGAAACAACACTAATTCACATTAACTAGGAAAACATAAAGCAGTCCAACAACCAGGGTAGGGTTCACAGGAAACCACCCTGTTGTTCTCAAGGGGACAAAAGAGAAAATCAAGGCCAGCCCCGTTCACGTGAACTAGGCTCACCAAAGATACCCAACTTTCGCTGAAATCTCTCGATATCAAACGCTTTCTATGAGATCTGATCTTCATCCTGAGCTGATGCCCAAAGAATCTAACCCGATCCTGATGAGAATAACGCCCATATCGCAGGATTCCCTCACCTCGCGTCCATACCACCATTCCTGCCACGGCTAGCAACGTGAGAATACGTTTCAACCCGGAGAACAGGGACGACACATTGTCAATAGCGTACGCGAGATCAATGGACACGAGCCGATCGGGAGCAATACAAGCCGTCAACTCGCCAACATAGTCCCAGAAAGGGCGTATCTGAGGACAATGGTAGAAGGCGTGTGAAGTCGTTTCTTCTAAACCAAGATCACACCGATGACAGTCTGGCAAATCCGCTCCGCCCCATCTGAAGGCTACGTCATTGAGGGGTAGCAAGTTACGAATCACTCGCCAGGTAAGCGAAAACTCAGGGTTGCTGAGGTAGTTCGCCGCTGAAGCCAAAGACCAGAAAGAGCCTAACCCTGATGCCAACAAGCCGAGCCGGCCATAAAAGCGGCCCTTTGCGACCCCCTCCACTAACTCACGATACAATAGCCTACGAGGCCATGAAAGGTCAATGGACTGAGGAAAAGCCCTTAAGTGTGCCCGAACGTCTCGCAGGAATTCTGATTGTTTCCAAGACTTACGATGGCGCTCAGCTCTGGAAACGGAGAGAGTGGTATTAATGGCTTCCCTAACACTCCCCTCCAAAATCGATTCTCCCGTCATTGAGCGGCGTAAGAACACCAACATTGAAGGGTGCCGATGTCACAACAAGTGCGGCATTCCCAGCTCCCCATGACACAGTCTCTCTACAGAACAGATGCTTGCGACCACCCCACAAAAGGGAAGCCAGCACGCGATCGAGAGGCTTCCTTCTGTCCTCGCAGAGAGGAATTACAGCTAATCGATAAAGGATAATCGGAAGGATGTAAGTGGCACACGCCTCCGCCTTACCCTTCACGGACAACGCCGTCGAATCCAAGTCCGAACCGCCGCTTCGACCTTTGGACCAATTCCTCTCCAGCTGGAGACCGGACCGAACTACACTCCAAAGGCTCCGGAAGCGCAACCCCTTTCCAGAAACCTAACCGCAAGCAGGATGAGTTATCACGATTAATTTTGGCCTCGTCACCTTCTCGTACTGCTCAAGCACTTTCTGTACTACCTCAATGTCGCTACGGCACAACACGAAAATAGTCACGTCAATGGTGTACGCGAAAACCCTGGCTCGATTTCCATAGACGGCAATTTCACGTATCTGTCTCTTAGTCGGCGAAGGAGGAGCTCTAACGCCAAAGCGTAAAGTAAGAGCGACAGCGGACAACCCTAAGGAACCGACTGAGACAGCGCAGAAGCGCTCGACGGCTTCCTGTTCATCTGTACCACACCACTGGGGGAGTGATACAGGAGGTTAATCCACTTGCAGAAGTCAAGTTCGAATCCGGCGGCCTGCAGGACAGCCGCCAGATACTGATGGTTGACCCTATCAAATGCCTTGGACTGATCTAAATTGATCAGCTCGGCTTGCCCGTAATCGTCTACACCCTCTGTGATCGTGCGGACCATTTGCAGGTTGCTTTGAATTGTTCGTCCCCTCACAGCACAAGTCTGCTTGAGTCCCAACAAGCTTGCAACAACTGACTGCAAACGTTGTCAGGATTTGGCCAAAATCTTTAACTCTGTGTTTAGCAGAGTTATGGGCCTGTAATCATCTAATTCCCGCCGAACACACTCGACCTTTTTCAACAGCGTGATCACACTCCTGGTGATCCGATCGGGGATGGAGACCTGCTGGAACCAGTTGTTGAGCACCACTGTCAAAATCGGAACAAAGAAGTGCGACAACTTCAAGTACAATTAGTAGTGAAGACCATCAAGTCCCGGAGACTTACTACTGCTGACCTTCTTCAATGGCAAGTGAACCCTGTTATCTCAACCACGCAGCTAAAGGCTTCGGTCGGCTCAAGCCGGGGAAAGTTAGCCAAATAGCTGCGAAACTTGTCACCACTGAGACCAGGCTCTTTGGTAAACCGGTTCTCGAAATGCCGCTGAAATGCCTCACACATGTCATTAGTCGACCCCAGAGTACGCCCTTTTGGGGTATTGACCTCGCGAATGTATCGATCGGAACTTCGACGGATCTTTTCCTTGTTCAATTCTGCGCTCATATTCAGAGCTCCATTAGACATTTTGTTTAACCTATGTCTAATTATCTGAACCCGTTACCGCTTGCCTCCTAATTAACATTCTATCCAGGTAGCTGGCTACCCAGAGAGACGGCTACATAAGAGCCCATGTTCACATCTCCTCACCCCCGGATGATCGACCCGGTATCTCTCGACGTGCCCATACTCGCCGATCAGATAAACCAAGCTACGATCGCCCGATGACCACCTACTAGCTCCTCGCCTCCTGTCTATCTTGGGGTTCAGGATGGCAATCCAGTCCTCCATTAAGACGAATCGACCAGGAACGGCTCCAACTGGCGGGAAATGTCGACACGCTCCTCCTGGTCATTGGACGCATAAACCGCAACGACCACTTGCTCACAGCAATATCGCCCACGATCAAACGACCAACTCCCCAAAAGGTCGACATGAACAAGGTCCACCCTCGCATCCAAGGAAACACCGATGGCCAGATGGTCCCCATATGCTGAATAAAAAACAAAGTTGCTAAACAGTATACGAGCATCAAACACAAACTGGACGGAAATCTGAAAGTTCCTGGGGTCCTCTGTCAACTTCCCATCGACAGCGGTATACTTGAAAAAGAGGCCTCAAAAGAGTCTTTCTTTGAGCTGACAGGTCTCTTTCATCGACTGCCTGTCGATAACACAGATCTTCTCCCTCAACCTCGGGGAATAATTTTTTTTTTTTTTGGAATTGGTTGGGGGATGAGTTGGAGGAGAGAGAAGGAGACGTCGGAGCTCTAGACGGGAAAGCGGAGAAGCTCCTTGCCTTACTTTTGTCATCTGGCTTGATTGTTTTTGCTGGCGAAGCAGGGGTAGAGTGTGTCTGGTTTATGTCGACTGATTTCTCCGCCCTGCTTCGGCCAAACCTTTACTCATGTATTCGATTTGCAACCGTAGTGCCTTTGTCATGAGAATTCTGTCTACTAGCTGTTTTGCTTCCTTCTCAGAAGCCAGCAGTATGTCCCACATAGCATTTGATCGTTTTGCCAAAATCTTCGGGACTATCTCAAGACATTTTAATGCCTTTTCAACGGCCTCCCTGCTGATGTCGATCAATTTCCTGGTTTTGATATCCGAGGTTAAAAGGGAGATGGTTCTTGATGTAACCGCATTCAATGCTTCTGGGATAGTGAGTATTTCATTATTCTTCATATACTCGCGGTGCTCTTCCTTGATTCGGTCATAATAGGCCGCATCACTTTTTGGCCTATTTGTATTTCACGCAGATGAACTTCGAGATAGCGTCTCCGTTTGGGTAACAATTGGCTAGGGAGACTCGGCCATCATGTTCGTCGCCTCACCACAGCACACAAACACACAAAAAAAAAATTCACAAAAACGGTACAACAGATACTACAAAATGTTACAGAACAGAACAAAAAACACGCTCACAAAGGCAAACAAAGATCGAACTCATGGTGACAAAGTTTCACTGAATGCAATAAAGAAAATACTCGTTACACAACGCAAGTGGCACTTCGTGTTGTCGGAAGTGGTGGTTGCTTGTAACCATTTTTATTGGCTGATTCATTGGCTGAGCGATGGCTGAGTTAAGTACATAGAAGCACGGTATTTTCATTCAAGGGCAGTTTTTCGCTTCTGACAAGGAGTGGCGTATTTGAGATTGAGACACAGCGAATTGTGGATTTGTTTTGCCAAGTGGACCTATTGGAACGCATATAGTTTTTTTTTTCCCCATTGGTGCTTCCGACAAATTTTCACACAAGCTATTTCGGCCATTGTTTTTCCCCTTCTTTCCATGATATCTGACAAAGCCTTTGACATCCGGCTGATTTCAGAGTTCAGCGGTGCCGCGACTGACCTGCCCATAGTAAAATGGATCGAAAACGTTGAGTTAGTCTGCGAGCTCTGTACCATGGACAAAGTCGAGCGTGTCTTGCCGCTACGACTGTGAGGCGGTACTCTCGCCGTGTATCGGCAACTGAAGGCAGATGCGGAAGAGATCAAACAGGCCCTTATGACCGCATACACAACAGATGCGTTCAATGCGTTTGACCAATTCGTGGCGCGACGACTTCGACAGGATGAAACAGTGGATGAATTTTGGCCAAGTTGCATCGCCTGGCTCGGCTGGTAGGAGGGTCGCTGCCCGAAGGTTGGATGACGTGAGCATTTGTATCCGGTCTACCACAATATAGACAGCTTCTTCGGGTGTCGTCTAGGATGGATACTATGACTGTAGCGCAGTTGCTAACCCGGGCTCGGGCTATCATAACTGATGACAGTGGGCCTGAGGAATTGGTCGCCGCATCTGCTCAACAAACGCGTACAGACAAGGAAGCTTTCCCACTAACTCACGCAAAGGGTGTGTCATTTGCTATAGGTGCTCTGGTCCTAACCATATGGCCAGAGACTGTATGCAGGGATGTTCAGAGTGGACGATTAATCGAGCACGAAGGACCCACCGTGAGATGCGGTGTTTTAAATGCGACAAGTTTGGGCACATATCAGGGAAAGAGAACGTCAGAGCTAGTCTTCTTCCCAAACAATTACAGAAACAGAAACTGCCTGCTGTAAAGGTATTTGTCAATAGACAGATGTATGCCGCTCTGGTGGACTCTGTGTGCTCACAGACGCTGGTAAGCAGAGCTGTATGCCGTCTTTGGAGGCAGAAGGAAGTGGAAGTATTAACGGTTGATGGGAGGACCTTGAAGTGCCGTCGTGGGTAAAGCAAAATCAAGTTGGGCATCATGCAGGCTCGTCCTGTGACTATTTTGGCCCTGATCATTGATAGACGATTGTTGGGATATGATCTTATTCATTGAAAGACTTAGTAATACTGAGCAAAAGAATAGAGATATTAGATGAAAAAAAATATGGAAGAGTGATTATTCGGGTTGGAGCCTAATGATAAAAGTTCAGTTTAAAAATATTAATTTGAACATACAAAATACCTGTGAGGAGGTCATCAGTAAGATCTGAACCTAAAATAAACCAAGACTCAGTTAAAACTGAAACTTCTGGACCAGTCCCACAGCTCTGAGGAAGTATTGATGATGTGATTAATATGTTTTCCAGAATTCTGCAAAATCTGGATGGAATTGGGAAATTCAATTTTAAAAATCTACCATGCAAATGTACATAGAAATATTACTAAAATGTGTCGTTTTGAGTACTTTAGAAGAATTTAGAAACATTCAATGCTAATAGGAAGTTCTTTGTTTAACAGAGAGGGTCTTTGTGCCTAATTAATCAAAGCCCCAAGCTTGCACCATTATAAGCACATGCACACACCATTTTAGTTCAGTTCGCACTTGGATTATACTACCGTCCATTTTCGTGGAAATGCTCATACCAGGAAAGTTGGCTGCATACTCACATTTCACCCATTAAATATCTTAGTCTCTCAAGGGAAGAAAAGAATTTAAGGATTTTAAACTGCATGAGTGTGGTGGTTGAAGCTTTTATATATTCTCATCATTAATAAATTGTTGATAGCTTTATCAACGAAATTTGTTCTTCCTGTTAGAATTTCCCACCTTTCAGGAATGTTGCCCAAATTAAGAAAGTTTCTAAGATCGAAATCCACATCCTGTTGGAGTGAATATGAAAACTTATCACATAGTTCATCCCAAAAGATACACAACATAAAGGAAGAGTTCCACTAGACTACATTTCTGTTGAGGGAGAAGGACAACGAAAATAGCCATGCCCAGTTCATACATCCTTCACCAAACTGTGATACTGAGGATTGTCATTACTAGCTAAATTTTATGCCAGATATACAGTGACTGGGGGGGGGGGCAACTACTCCTGTATCCATATTTGATGACCAGTGACTGACCCCAGGTGTTATACATGTACTCAAGTCTCAACGTTTTTGACAGGTCGATACTGAGGATGATGAAAAGTATGAACGTTTGTTGTTGATGGCTATCAAAGAGAAACTATCTGGGATGTTTCTATTTTCTTTTCCTACACTGTTGTTAAATTCTTTCAAGACTCCAATTCTGTTCTCTGTGATGAACTAACATATTATAATTTAATTTGAGAACCACTACTACAATGTTTTACAAGTTCACGTTCTACCCTCTTTTCTGACCTTTGCTCTGACTTTCACCCCTGTTTTCAAATCCAGCTCCCAAAGCCTTGATACTTATCAGAAATAAGAATATATTTTCTGATGAACGAGACAGCTGGAAAATATAAAAAGGAATTTGACCACTCTTTCTCTGACCACGGTGCCATAAAGTCTGGGGGTAGCAATCACTACTTGTCAGACCCTTGCTTCCAAAAACTAGCTCCCAAACCTATGATTCTTATCAGAGATTAGATTTTCTGACAAATGAGAGGGCTGGGAAAGTGTATAGCAATTTTGGAGGGAAAAGTTCCCAATATTTCTGAGCCTTCTAATCTCGATAAATAATGCGTCTCTTTGACAGTGGGTACGTGACATCGTCTGTGATAACATTAGGTTGGCGACAGTAACACCAGTTTTCTCTAGAAGTTTTTTTTTCAAGTAAGAAATCTACATGCTGAACTCTAAAGACAGAACGTCGACCCTTTACTAAAAACTAATTGAGATCTGCTTCCTTGCACCTAGAAATTCCTGTCGTCAGCCTACGAACTCACACAACTACAAACTACAGATTTTCCAACTGTTTCCTCCTCAACAGGAAATCTATGTGAGTGTTAACCCCTTAAGAACAATTTACTTGCTTAAAGAACTTTTAGGCACTCAGGGAAATATTTTGAGCAAGTCTTTATATGATCACTTTTTCTTCTCCCTTTCTTTCTCTCATATTTAAAAGGGAGAAGAAAAATCAAGTACATCCATCCAATTAAAACTGTAATTTTACACTTCCACGGTGACCTTTGCAAACTATCTAGATGTGTTTATTGCTTGTCAGATGTCTCTTCTGCATTTTAATGATTAGAAAGGAACTAATAAAGATGGGAGCTTTAGCTTCAAATTATGGCCAAGCCATTTTTATATGGTATTTTAACCATAAATTTCATAGCATTATCACCACCCATATTGGGGGATCAAGCTCATTTTTATACCATTTACAAAAGTAAACTTGAAGAATCAACCAATTATATTGGCTTGAATGTAAAAAAAAACAAAAAAAAAACTGGAAGAGTTATTATTATGGTAATTTACTTCTCAATACTTCAGTACTTTCTCAGTTTTGAAACAAGAAATAGCAGAGATGAGTAATCGAGGATGTGGAAGACAATGAATACAATCTTCACAAGAGGATTGAGAAAATAACAGGAAATTTAAATAAATTTTAGATCAGCAACAGGGATTAAAGTAATTAAACTTGTTAGTCAACTGGATTAGTTAACCACATAAACTCAACCAGATTTTAAGCTATGATGTCAATGAATGCATTTGAAGCAGAAAAATGTAGACAGCCATTTTGGATTAGAAGTCAGATTGTGTCTTGGTGAAATGCATTTTATTTTATTTTTTATTAATTTTTTTTAATCATTTCACCCTAAACAGGGCAACAAATCCACTTAGACATGGGGTGGGGTGATAGTTGTGAGTTCAATTCCTGGCCACAGCAGAGGGAACAAAAACTTTGTTGAGTTGAATTATCAAGAGGAATTAACTGAAACTGATATTCAAAGGCATGGCATGTGGAATTAGAACAATCTACCCCTATGGACTAAATAGAGGGCTTGGTTCGAAATTCTAAGAAATATCACCTGAAGAAGTCCAGAGTGTACAACAGCCAAAATGGTAATAAAGATGAGAAAAACAGTCCAAACAATGTAAATAGTGTAAAGATTTTATACTAACACTGTATGTTTCTATCTATGAGTTCAAGTGTGTGTGTGTGTGTGTGTGAGAGAGAGTGAGAGAGAGAAAGAAAGAAATAACAGTTATTTATTCCTCAATTTTGGTAATTTATATTTGCATATAGATTAGCTATAACAAAATAGAGAACTGAAGAGCATTTGCCTCAATCTCCTTTCCTGTCATTTCAGAATGGCAATAACTCTAAAGGAACACATTGTCTCTTCTTGAATTCAGAATGCCATAATGGAAATCAACATCACAAAAGTAAAAATACCAGAATTTCTTTATTTTCTCTATATCTCATTCTCTGATGAAGTTTTAATAAAAGTGAAACATGTTAGATTGATAAATGTTTCCTATTTGTTCTTTATCTTATCATTCTATTGGATTCTGATTCATACTTGATCCCAACTCATATAGATAGATATAAAACGCTAACATAAAGAGATAGATATAAATTGGCTGAGACAGATACCTAAATATACCCAAACCAAGATATATATATATATATATATATATATATATATATATAGGCTGTGATTGTTATAAAGAGGCTGAAATATAAACAAAGTTATAAATAGGTTGAGATAGATAAATAAGAGAGGCATGATAGATTCTGAATATTTTCAGTGACTGTTTATTTCAATCTAATCAAGACTACTGCAATATACTTATATTCATCGCTCTGTCTCAGTCTGTGAGCAAGCAAATGCGATTACAGCAGATTTTTTCATATTTATCTTTTGCAGTAGTTCACATCATCTTACTTAATTCTTCCAGTTTTTTTCCAACAGTTTTCAAGACTTATGAGAATGATTGTCATCATATTCTTGTCACTCTTAATCAGTCTTAATTAATTCCAGGAATTTTTTTTTAGTCTTTCAATTTGATCTAAACAAACAGTTGCAGACAATCTCTTCTCTCAACAATTTAGTCATTTCAAAGAATTTTATTTTTCTTATTATTATGAACAGTTTTTAATTTGTTCTTGTTAATAGTATTATTCTATGCCACCAGATCTCTTTGGTAGAATATGTCAAAACATGTTATATCAAAGATATCTGCTGGATTTTCAGTTGAGATAATAATTGTGATTATCAGCTTAACTCTTGTCTAACACAGCTTCCTCTATTACCAGATGAAGTTATTTTTCTATTTATCTTTTATGCATCTTGTCTTCATTCTGTGGTCTTCTGGTTTAGCTATGCTTAGAATCTGACAGACTTTCTTTCCCTTATTTATCTTAGGTTCAGTCTTCTTGTTTGTTTGGGTTGTTCTGTCTGAATCTCCAAATCCAAGGTTATTTTACTCTTTATTTTCTAGAACATTATTTTCTTCTTTGTGCTCAGAGGGATTGTTAAGAGAATGAAACAAAAATCATTCACACAATTTGTAATCTATCACTGTCCTTACCCTGTCATGTATGTTTCCTATTCCTTTTGAGCCAGCATTCAATGTTAATCTAGTTTACATTTACATCTCCTCATGATGCGATTGACAATCTTTTCTCTATGATTCTGATGGTTATTATTAGTTATAGTCTTATACTATTATTCTGCTTGTATGTGTAATCACTGCACTTGGCAAATAGGACTAGATAAGTGTTGCTCAACTAATATCATAAAAATGTCTGTAGCTTGAATGAATCTCTTAGTGATCTTATATTTCCCCTTTCTTTCTTTCCTAATGTTTTTTTCACTCATTGTTTCTTTATCTCTAGCCTAACCTGTTTATTTTTATTTTTGTTATTAATCTTATGGGTGCATTTCTATTGAATAGATGCATATATAATAGTAGCATTCTGCCAGCAATTGCAAATATATAGATATATACGCAAGAGTAATGATGAAATCTTAGAATCTATAGAATTTTCATAGGTCCATCTAGTATAAATGAAGCCAACTATTCTATTAAGTATCAACTGCTTTCTCGTCATTAAATGAAAGAACTACTCAAAAACCTTTCCTGAAACTTTACCAGTAGACTTAAGATTGTTTTTCTTCAGTGAAATAAAAAGCACATATATTACAAAATTTATTTTGTATCATTATGATAACTACAGTATAATCATAGTCATATTATTATTAAAGTAGCAGTAGTAATAGTATTATAAGCAGTAATAGTTACTGTCACAGCTATGGTGGTGGGAGTGGTAGTAGTAGCAACAAAGGTATTTCTTGTAAGAAAAGTGTAGTAAATGTATGAGAATCTGAAGAAAATTGTTTCTGATCAAATAACTCCATATACATACTTGTATGTATAACATAGAATAATAATAGTAATGCCACCTATTGATATAAGTAAAATTATGTAATTGAATGTATATCAAGGCAAACAATTTCTGCAAATAAAGTGCTCAATATTAATCTCTAGAGCAATAATTATTGCATCAGAAATAATTTAAGTTCACAACATTTATTGAAGGTCAACTCAGAGCTCTGTGATTTCTCACTTGTGAGAATTCATAAGAATGATATTACTGACCTCCAATATATATATATATATATATATATATATATATATATATAAAAGAAAGAGGTTATAGTGGTTCCAACGAGAGAAAAGTGTGTATATTAAAAAGAAGAGAAAAGAGGTGCCGCAAACGTTTTTGGTTGTAATGTGTTTTTTTTTTTTTTTTTTTAAATATTATGCTTTATTTTCAATAATTTTACCACACGTGTTTCTAGTCTCACGACCGTCTTCAGGTAAAAGGCGGAGATTTCCACATATTATTAAAAATAATTAATTTTTTCCTGATGTTTTTCAATGTTAAATATTCTCGATATGAGACATTCTCTGTTTTTGTGTTAGTAATCCAAATGTCTTTCTTGAATTGGCAATGAAGAGTTCTACGCGAAGGGTCATAAAACAATTAAGGTTGGTCCAAGAGAAATGATGAATTAATTGTCGGCATTTTATCTTTAAATGTTTTACTGACCCCTATGTGTTCTTGGATCTGTTTCCATTTTTGTGTGTTTCTCTCAGCATGCGTGTGTATATGTGTGCTTATATTCCCCCCTCCATACATATACTGTCTTACTACAAGGAATTAGTAAACTCATTTGTACACACACACACATACACATACACACACACACACACACACACACACACCGTCCCACTACAAGGAATCAGTACATACACACACACACATACTTCTCAAGTTACATGGAACCAGTATACACATACACACACACATATATATGTACATACATACACATGTACTTCCTAAGTTGTGTGGGGTTTGTGCGTGTGCTCGTGAGTAGTTCCCTGTTTTGTCAACATGTGTGTGTATATATATATATATATATATATATATATATATATATATATATATATATATATTTCGTGCCTTACAGATACCTGCATGTGATAGTTATAGGAATGTTTTATTTTCCATAGTTAGCACATTGGGATGTCTTTTTCCAACATGCAATAAAATCAACTATGAACATGGCCACAATGTGCTGACTGTGTTTGTAAAATAAAACATTCCTATAACTATGTATATATATATATATTTGTAGAAATGTATACACACTCATGTACATCCATATATATATGTAGAGATGCATACACATTGTAAATATATATATATATTTATATATATATATGCAGAGATGCACACACATCCATATATATATATATATATATATATATATATATATGCATGCATGCAAAGATGCATATACACATATATACAAATTATATTTAAAAGAAGCAGAACAGTAAAAAGTTTTTTATTGAAATTTGCTTGTTAATAATAATTGTAAAGCTTACATTTCAATTTTTTATCATGACAATTTCAGGTCTAAATATAAATAGCTTTTGTTACCCAAAGATTTCAGATTTCTTTGGATGCCTGTCAAATGAATGGAAACCATTCTGTTATGCTTAAAATTAAAATAAATCTTATATACATTCATTCATTTTTTCCCCATTTTCTACATGTCATTCAAATTTATCAGAAAATAGTTTTATACCACAAAATGGTCATTTTATGTCAAACATATAACTGAGGTCAACAATTAACATACAGTACAATAATTTTCAGTTTTAGTTACATTTTCAAATACTTTTATGCCAAATGTTTGGATATTTATATAATATCAAAAAGAAGGCAATTCAAATATGATTTTTTTAAATTTTACAATACAAACAACATAAAATGACAAAACTTAAATAGTGAGAGAGAACAAAAAGTTGTTCATTAATGTCATCTTTTGGGGGTTAAAATTAAATTGCAAGTCTATATAAGGATTATTTTTTCCCATAATTGGAACAAGCTAGCACCTTGTACCATGTCCATTTATTATGGCACAAGTGTTTTATAGAAAGTATTTAAATGAAAAATACCAGAAGAAAATCTCAACAATACAAGAGAAATCAGAAGTTGTTATTTTACACAAGTCCTGTCACTTGGCACTAAATTTCTTTGGCCTACATATTCTACAACATTCACTCTTTCCAAATGAACCTGAAGAAAGTCAAATAATAATACAAATTAAAGAATAGTATAAAACATAAACAAAATGATGGACTATAAATGTGCTTTTGTATTAGTTTCATTATATATAATGGTCAGTTACAGTGAAGCTTAACATTTTAGTTTTTATAAATATCTATTTATTAAAATCTTATCAAGTGTCTAAGGCTTTTCAAATGACAATCTTTTTTGTGACAACATTGATATAAAGAGACTGATAGACTTGCTAATGAGTGACTTAAGTTTGTGAAAGATCTGAAAAAATTCAGTAGATAATTGATTGAAAAATAACATTAATTGCTTTTGAGATAAATTTAATTTTTTATAGCAACAAATATAACTTCATTTGTACTTTAAATTTCTTCTCATTTATAATGGGTTAATAAAGCAATGTCTTTAAAATTTGGATAATATGTGTCGTTTACATAGCCATCCAAATATGAACAGCCAGCTGGTTTGTATGAATTTATTTTTGTGGATGAGCTGAAATGGCAAGTGACAAGCATTACACTGACATAAAGGCATTGCAAGTGGGGAAAGACTAGCTGCAACAACAGTAGTAATAGTTGACATAGTAGCAATAGTAAATGTAATGCATATACTGGTAGTACAAGTTGCAATGAGCAGGGTTGAAACAAGAAGTTGAAAGAGAATTGATAGAAGACAAAATCAGAAGCAATAATTATGTAAACATATTTGTAGACAATCAATATCATTGATTGCCCAAATTATCAATGAAGTTTTGCTTGATTGGTTTTTCCTCTTTATTGTGGCTATCATTAGTGTTCACAATTTTTAACCTCAGCAATTAAATCATAGATTTAGTGATGACTAATTGCTATGAGGTTTTGAATTTAAATCAGCTTAGTAAATAGTAGTTATAGTAGTGCATGTTATTACTACTATTACTAACAGAACCCATAGAAATTCATCTTTACAAGTTAGCAAGAAATACAGAGAAATTCCTTTGTGGATGGTTAATGGGGCAAAACTTTGTTCTTGAAAAAATATTCAACTTGTCCACAAAGAAAAAAGAAAGGAAAGATGAAAGCAGATAATGTGTAAATCCAAAGGTTTATAATCCAGAAATTGTGATTTACAAAAATTGTTTCTTTTTTCTTTTTGGTCCAGTTTCTTATAAAGACACTTATTGTACTAAATGGATTATGTCAAATATTTGGCCACAGGCACCATAGCCCTTGAGTTTGCAAAAAAAGTCAGCATGCCAAAGTTTGATAAATAAATTCAGTAATAACCATTAACATATCAGTGGCTGAACTAAAGAAAAAAAAAGCCTTATTGTTTATCTGAAAGAAGGTTGTCTGAAGTCAGATGCTTAACCAATTCAGAGTTGATTAGAGCCTCTAGCACTTTGCCAAAAAGTGATAAAAGACTAATAGGATGATAATTTAAGGGATCAGAAGTTTCACCAGTGTTCTTAAAGAAGATGATTTCCAGCAAGCTGGAAAGCAAGAAATAACAAAGCATTTGTTGTAAAGTTTGCTGAGAACAGGAGCCAGGAGCCAGTTTAGGAGTGCATTTCCTTAGGACAATTGTGGCTGAGTAGTTAGAACATTTCCTTCCTGACCATGAGACCTGGGTTTGAATCCTACTATGGTTGATTTATCAAGAAAGAAACTTCTTGATGTTATCGATCTGGAGCAGGCAATCCAGAGCATGTGGCACTTTTAGAAAGTGCCTGAAAACCATACCATGAGTTGATCTAAACCTTGTGAGTAAAATTGGGAAACAGAACCAATGGGAGCCATCGATGGTTGTTCTAGCACAAAGTCACAAGTCATTGTGACCGAGGACTTGAGTCTGCTGGCCTTGTTCAGACTGTAGATTAGGCTAGATAATGTGTTCTCTACCAGAAACTGTAACTAAGGTCTGCTCAGCATAGTTGCAGTATAAACCACAAGTGGGATCTGTGGGTGTTGAACAAACACAAAATGTACCTGAGCAGGTGTTTGCAATGGGGATTAGCTAACTGCCCTAGTAGATGGATATGAGTGGCTGCACCATTTTACATATGTTGTGGGGATCTAGTTTGGAGGAGATAGTAGAATCCACAGACAGAGTTATGTGCATGTCACTCAGTAGAGATTCCATTGCAGGGGAAAATGAGGTAAAGATATACACCGAGAATAAGTCGAGAATGGAGTTGGAAAAGAATTTCTGAGCATAGCATTCTGCTTTATCTGCAGTATATAACAATCCAAACTGATTGACAGGAAGAGGACTGCAGGTGTAGTAGGAGACACTAAATCCACATGAATATTTAACAGAAAAATGCTCAGGCCCATTTTAAAGTGTGTTACATGAAGAGTATAAAATTTCTAATAACTTTAAGGCTTCATACTTAAAAGCTGAAAGCAGATTAATAATTTGGTGCTTTAAATGCTGTGTAAATTTTATGTCTCTTCATAAATTATAAGTTAATTAAAATAAAATTTAAGTTGATATCCACTTAATAAGAATATTGTGTCTTAATTTTCAATAAAAAAGGTTTTGTTTTGTCTGAAACTGATTAATTAATAGAATATGTTCTAATAATGTGCTAATATAATTTCAATCTGTCTAATTTGTTAATCTTAACTTATATAGATTTTTAAAGATTTTCTTCACCATTATTAAAAAAAATACAGAAAAAAATATTTTATTTGCAATTAGGAATACTGGCTTTTCAATTCGAGGATTTTTATCTGAATGAAAAATAGAATTTCCTTAATTATTGAACCATTCTCAAGAAAACATTAATCTTTTTCATTTTTAATTTATTACTTTAACTCTTATCTTTTGCAATACATTGTCCACAGAATAGGGGAAAAATATTAACTCATTTTCGTTTAAATATTTTAGTGGTAAGTATATTTCAAACTTGTTAAATGTTTTTTTTTTGTTTGTTTTGTTACTGAATAGCATTTTTACATTTTACATCCAAACTAAAACATTAATTGATCAATGAAAATATAAAATATAGTGTATTGAAATCATCGTCATTTGTATTGTGAAGTGTTCATGTCTCTGGAGCACAGTACAACAATGATAACACAATACTCCTTTCAATCAAAGCCACTAAGATGCAAAGGGTTACTGAGAGTGAAAAAAAAACAGAGAAGACAATAAAAGAACAGGGTTGAAGAAGACAGATTGTAATTAAATTATTGAAGATTGTAGTCAACAGGAAAGCAAGAAGCTGGAAGAGAGTTCCACAAGCACAAAGCGTAGAAGAAATTATTAGAATAAAACTTATGGTGACAACTAATAATTTCAACAATGAAATTATGAGACCTAGCTGCCAACCTAGTACTGTGATAAACTTGTGAAGTTGAGATACTAAAGGGGAAAGCTCAAAAGAATTACCATGAAAATATTTATAGAAAAAGCATTACAGTGATGGGAAGCCAAGATACTAGGTCAGGACCAATAATATTGTAGATTCTTGTTTGGATTTTATAAAGAATCTCTAAATACACAGCAGAAGCTCCAGACCAGATGTGGCAGCAATATTCAATGCCTGGATGAATGGTAGACTTATGAATGTGTAAGATAGACAGATTTTCTTGCCAGAATCTAACAGACTAACTATCCTCACAACAGATCTAGAAATTGATTCAATATAATCATTCCACTTAATGTCAAATGAAAAATGTTAAATTAGAAAGGCACAATGTGTTACTCTCCTGGACGTTTGCATCAGCCATGTTTGATAGATAAAAAATAACTCCACAAGGGTTAAGGAGAGATTCAAGGCAAATGATATACAGTGAAAGGCTGTTGGTTCTATGAGATTAATGTCTTCAGATAATGTAAAATTAGTGCTAATTATTAAAGGATGAATACATTCTTTCCTCAGGTTAGGCACACAGGTGATAGTTACAAGAATGATGCTTGTTTTTATGTTAGTTATAACACAGCCTTACATTTTGCAATAATAAAGATAATTATACAACTAAGACAATACTTCTACTATTCACTCACTAACCATTATCTTCTCATTCTTACCCTTATCTCTTTCAAACTCTGTTGCCTCTCCATGTTTTTATCTAGATATTATACAACCATAGATTACATTCATACATAAAAATGAGTAAGAAATGCACAAGTATTTTCTACTGAACAATTTTTTCCTTTAGTTTTTGCTCTATAATTCAAGAAAAATTAAGATATAACAATTTCCATCCCTATATACATTTCGATCCTCCACTTAGTGTCACTTGATATTCAGGTAGCAGCCTTATCTCACTGGGCTTCTTTGATCTCTATTCCATCTTCCATGTACACTACAAGTAAAAAGTTTGGCATCACCCTGCATTTCTTTAAAATCAGATGGCAAACCTTCTTCAAGTACTGAAAAACCTTACTCTCACTCTTTGGCTATTCTCTTCAAACTCTCCTATCCAATTCATCCCATACTAATGGGAGAGAGGTCAGGAGGTTGAGGTGGCCAAGTCATAATTTCCAAAATTTTATTCCTTTTTTTTTTTTTGGACTAAATGTAATTTTGATATAATTTAGAAGTGAATTTCTTTTTTCCAATTATGTATAAACCAGATAGTATAGCATGTCTTTGCAAAATTGAATGATATTGTACTTTTTTCATGATTCCTTGATCAGAATAAAATCTCCAGCCTTTTTGGTAATCTCAAAAATTCTCCTGAGGAGTTAATAGTGTTTTGCCTATAGTGTATATATGTGCAGCCAGTACAAACAAGTTCTGTCAAATTGCAGATGAATCTTCTCACAAGATTGATGGCCATTTAGCAAACAGTTCATAGTAACATGTGTGGAGATATAAAAATATGTGGGTTGTGCTCATGCATGCTGTAAGCTCACTGGGAGTGAGAGATCCCTTTTCTTCAAGACGTCTCTCTAGCAGAAAACTGATATAATAACTGCAATTTGTTTGCTTCCAGTGATATAAATCAGTTCTGTTTGGACAAATGTATTTCAAGTTCAGAGAGTGGAATTGGCACCATGCAAAACCTTTCATCACTTAAAGTGTCAAGTACAGGTAGCATTTTTATTTTTAACATTTTTATTAGATTTTGCAAATTGTAGCTGGCTGTAGACAAAACACTGAATGAAGACTTACTGAAAGTTCACCAAAAACACCTAGTTCAAGAGATGCCCAATATTGCTGCATCTGCACAAGTTCAAGACTCTAGAAGGACTAAAAGTCACATCTGCACTGCCCATGTCTGAGGAATAAATCAAGCAGTAGTATTACTCAAAATCAAGTTGCAACCATTTTATATATATATATATATATATATTCTTTTATTTCCTTTACTACTACATATTTATTATATGAAGATTATGTTTCAGCAATAAATTAAAAAAATAAAACAAGTGATTCTCAAGAGACAAAATGACAACTTCCATGCCAGTAAGAGATTTTTTGTGGCAGAAAGCATTGGACGATTAAAATGGGTAAACTTGGGTAAAAGTGAAATGATTTTGATCTTTCTTAGGAAAATAATGATGAGAATAGATGATCAGATCAAAGCGATTCAAGTGAGAAGTCAGTTTATTTACTTTCTTCCTGGGGAAATATTGATGGTAAGTTCTGTATTAAAAATAGTTTATATCAATTTTAATACTTTATTGTATCATGCTTTATCATGTATGCGTCTTGCCAAATTAGTTACTATGTCACAGAGCACTGATCCTGTTCAAATGTTTAATTGTATGAAATTGCCAGATGGTGATTTGGAGAGACTACTAATTGGATAATAATTATTAAAATTATCTGAAGAATAGTTGATAAAAAATGAAAAGAGAAACAAGGTAAAGATTATGTTTTAAACAATAAAATGAATTTAAGAACCTTTCCAAAGAGAATCAAATCCAGGATTACCTAGTCAAAATTCAATTTTTTAAAGCAAAACCAATTTCCCCATCCCCTTTCTGCCAATAAGAAGAAATTTTGATTAATATGTTGTCCAAACTTTTTGGTCCTGAGGAATTCAAATTTGGGTTTTGTTTACACTGATACTGTATGTCCAAAATGTGTACATTCTTACAGAAAATAGTAAACTGAATTCTTTTAAACAAAGAAGGACATCAAGGTTATGCTAATTCCCAAACTTGGGACAGTTATAGTGGAAAATTTAGGGAGCGGGGAAAGGTCATTTATATGAGCAATGGCCCATGAGGCCCTGGAGACACTTGGAAGTTTGGGCCCAAAACAGAGCCATCAGAGAATTGTTGGGGATTGCATTGTCAGATAGCCAGTCTCATAAGAACATACTTGCATTTCTGTGGCTGGAGTGAATGCACAGACACATGCATGACAGGCACTATTTTATAGTTGTTACTTTTAGATTTCTCAACTCACCATCTAGTAAGGGGAGAACTTAATCTTTCATCAAATAAGAGAGACACTTTATTCATCAGTTTATTTTTATTTTTTATATTTAATAAACCTGTTTTTAGAGTTATCAACAGAGTCATGCAATTTATTGAAGGAGTTCTTATACCAACCATAATTCTCAACATTATTCTTGAATGAAGAGACAAAAGTTACCACAGCCACAGACAAGAATCACACAATCCTGTCTGTGGTACACAATGTACATATTCAGTCCATCACTAAATTTTGCCATCAATCTCAATATTGTAAGATGTTAGGAAACTCAAATCAACCTATCGAGGTAACACACTGGACCCAACCGAGGAGGGAAAGGCAAGCCAGATGACCCATAAGGTCAGTGTTCCTCAGCAAAGCTAGTGGACCTGGCAACTGTTGGAGAGAAAAGTTTTGATAGGGGTCTGAGGAGTACAACAAATGTCTTGTTGCAGAATTGGGACTCACAACATAAAACAACTGATAAAATGATAATTATGCTTGCCTTTTTACCTAAAGGATTTTTTATTTGGTAAAAAAACCCTAGAAAAAATAGTTCAAACAAATGCTTGAGCTAACATTTAATTTATGTCACATAACAAAAACAGATGACACAAGCCAAGTTTAAAAAAACAGACATAAATTTATTGTTAACACACTCAAAAAAGAATTACACAAATAAGTGTTTTGTGTGTCAAATAATGACCGATAACATGTATGTAAAAATAATCAATGCAAATGAAATATGCTACTTTTAGAATAAAAATTACAATGCTGCATAAGGTCATCAGAAAAGGTAAATAACTTAGAAATGAAGATAGGGGAAAAATACTTCTTTGAATAGTTTTCAAAGAATAGGTACAATTTTCAAAGCAAAGTTCAGCATAGCAGTGAAGAACAGAACAGTCACACCAGCCGAGGAATCTTCCTTGATGTAGGAATTACTTTGATGTTCCTTTCAATTCTCGTCTAGTGGTCATCAAATTTCTTCTGCGTTATTTTTCTTCCTTGATCGGGCTGACCTGGGTTCATGCAGCAGCTGTTTGTTGACTCTTTAAATTCAATTCCTGGCCATCTATTTAATCACCAAGTTAGGCTCCAGAACCCCTGGTTAGGAAATGGTTATATATGACATTTTATGCTATAAGTAATATTTGTTTCAAATCAGATTTTCTAATTTTCCTCAAATAATGTCTCATAAATATATATTTTATTTTTGCAAGATTTTTAAAAAATGGAAAATTAAGTTTTGTTTAAATGTCTTAAAATGTGATTGATTTTTCCAGAAATATATGTGAACCTTGAAGTTAACACTCAGAGGAGACAGGCTGTTTCATGCTAGACACAATTAAAAATTAGACATGGCCTGACGATTGTGTCTAGCATGAAACAGCCTGTTGCCGTTGAGTGTTGAATTCAATGTTCACTTTTATATTTACATACGCTTTATCTCTGATATTAAGCAATTTATCCCATAAATACAACACTCCTTTCTATATATATATATATATATATATATATATATATATATATATATATATATATAAAATATAATAAAAAAAGTTCAAATACTAATATTCCATGGTTATAATTTATTACATTGGAATCGTAATCACAATCCAATTCATCAGACCTACAAATTCAAAAAGAAATTGGAAAATATAACTCTGGGTATAAAAAATAAAATTTTAGTGAGAGTGTATGTGTGGGAGTGGGAAACCAGTGTGAGAGGGAAATGTCTGAAAGCTCCAGAGAGAGGTGTAACAGAAGAAAGAAGAACAGGAAAGGCCTAAAGGTGAAGGTGGAGATTCAAATTTAACAGAGAGAAGTTTTAAAGAGAGGAGTTAAATAATGGTTTAAATAAGTGAGATACAGATAAATATGAATTATTTTTCAATGCATAATTCACTACTGAATCGCTGACCTACATTAAAATTAAAAAACAGACACTGGAAATGTGTGTATACATTGTGGTGACACTATGCGCAATAAAAAAACGATATGGTCTAAACTTAAAATCTAGAAGATGAGAGAGAGAGAGGGGAAAAAAAATGATGGGGCCAAACTAAAAACAAAGGGTGTTTATAAGAGAACCGATGTGTAATAAAGAAAATTTGACAAAGCAAGTAATATCACCTACAGGTTACAAATTTAACATAAACATATAAAATCTAACTAATATTTTATCTAGTAAGGATCTATTATTTATATGTCCAAAAACACATACATAGATACACAACATATCTATATTTACTTGCCCATACATACATATACATGTGCATATATATATATATATATATCTCACAATACACATATGTACACATAAACATATCTACATAAAACCTTACACACATCCACATATATATATATATATATATAAATTAAAAGGTAAAAAAATACACATCCATCCATAGATAGATAGATAGATAGATAGATAGATTTAACATATAAATAGATGGGTAGAATTAAACTAATTTTTACTTAAAAAACTACTGAGGAAGAAAACATTAATAATATTAAACCCATGGAGTGATTAACGCACATATATCTCTTAAGTCTACATATATACCTAGGTTTATAAAAATATCAGAAAACTATCAGATTTTGTATATCAGTTATTTAGGAAAACTTTTTACCTACATACCCACATATACCAATACATGAATAAAGTTTGCTAACACAAATTAAATGATCAAAAAAAATTTATAGAGCACCACATAAACACAGACAGTGATATATACAGATAATCATAAGAGTCATTCCATTTAAATGTTATGTCTGATGTTAGTGATCCAAGATGGAAATGTTATAGGTAACATGTTATAAAACCATGTTTATGTTTTAAAGTGTTTTTTATGTCTACATTTGGAAATGATCTCACTATGAAGATTCAGCAACTAATCTTGATTTTTATCTTTAATAATAAAATTTTTTCCCGCAATGCATAGATCACACCAATCGCGGAAGTTATTAGGGGTTCTCGCTCTTGATAAGAACCTCCATTCAAAATGTGGGGTTAGTCCCTTATCCACCAGATCCCAGTAGTGTTTGGATAAGGAAGTTCGATTTTTACAAGAGTTTCTATGGTTGTATAGATGCTGCTTCCAATTACCAGCAGATATACATATGTATCTTTCTTCCTGGTTGATATTTTCTCTGGGAAAGGTTGTTACATACATACATGACAATTAGCTCTTCTCCTACAATTGTAGGTGGGGCTCCGAGATAGAGATTCACTACTATGGTAGTTCTTAAGTATTTTACAATTGTGGGAAGATATAATTTTCCCCATATTACTTACACATAAATAACTAATTTTCAGTGTCTTCCTATTGAAAATTTTATATAGTGGATGTTTACTATGAAAGTGTTTGTCTATTAACCATAGGAAGAAACTTCCTATATCAATGTTGGAAAGCCTGCAATACAGTGGGTTACTATTACTTTTCTCTCTTCGTTTTTAGATCTATTATTACTATGATTTTCTAGTTCATCATAGTTTGATTCCTGTCTAAAACCACTATTTTTTAGAGCCTGGTTGTTATTTTATTTTATTTTCATTAAAGATTTTTTGGCTAGAAGATAGCCTATTTATTCTTGTATTAACAGTTTTGGGGATGTGATCTATTACAGATTTTGGATGGTTAGAGTGGACATTGATGTATAGGGGAGTCTGAACAACTTTATGGAAGGGCTTAAAAGGCTCATTAGGGAGATTGAGGGTGATATCTAAAAAGTTGACTATTTTAAGGTTGGAAGATTTTTCAAGCTTAAGGCCTAGGTATTTGAAGGTCCTAATGATCCTCTTATGTAAGCTGGAAGTCAAGGGACTATTGCTATTAGGGACAATAATTAAGCTGTCATCTCTATAAATTCCAACTTGGTTAAGGCTAACTATTCTACTCAAGGTGTCTAAAATATATATGCCCAGTAAATATGCAATTTGGGCAGAGTCAAATGCTCCCATAGGTACATCAAACCTTTCATTATTCTTCTTCACCCAAGTAGCTTCATTGTATGTAAGCATTGATCTGGAAATTAAAACAATGTCCAGATCTGTTTTTTTTTTAATTTATGTCAGCAAATCGGTAGCAAATTATGCATAAAAAAAAAAAATAATTCATATTTATCTGTATCTCACTTATTTAAACTATTATTTAATTCCTCTCTTTAAAACTTCTGTTAAATTTGAATCTCCACCTTTAGGCCTTTCTGTTCTTTCTTCTGTTACATTTCTCTCTAGAGCTTTCAGACATTTCCTTCTCACACTAAAATTTTTTTTTTTTTTTATACCCGGAGCTATATATTCCAATTTCTTTTTGAATTTATAGGTCTGATGAATCTGATCGTGATTACAATTCCATTGTAATAGATTATAACCATGCAATATTAGTGTTTGAGCCCTTTTTATTATATTATTACTGTCCTGGACATTGAGTTCTATCTGGATTCTATCCTGTGTTGGGTATGTGTGTGTGTGTGTATATATATATATATATATATATATATAAAGCTTCTGACTTGGTTGGATTATTTCTTTTATATAATTTAAATGCCTTCAATTGTCTAGATTCAGATAGTGTAGGATTGTATAGAGATGATGGATTATTAGTTGTTAAAAACTGTACTAAAATTAAGGTAGACCGTATTAGGAAAATGATCTATAGGGTATTTAAGGATTTAGGTCTTAGGACAATAGTTACTAATGTTAGACAAGTGGATTTTCTAGATGTCACCCTAGACCTTGCTAACAACACTTTCCAATCATATATGAAGGTTAATTCCAACCCAATATACGTGCATCCAAATTCCAACCATCCCCCTTCAGTTATCAAACATATACCCTCTTCCATTGAATTTAGAATTAGTGCTAACTCTTATAACAAGGATGTTTTTAATAAAAAATCGTGATTTTTACAATTCTGCACTCAAAAATAGTGGATACAAAAATATCACTGTTCAATATAAAAACCCTGTTAATTGCAACCATAATAAGAAAAGAAGATCTAGAAAGATTATTTGGTTCACTTCCCCTTTCAATATAATGGTTAAAACTAAATTAGGGCGTATATTTCTAAACCTCATCAAAAAACATTTCCCC
This sequence comes from Acanthosepion pharaonis, assembly GCA_903632075.3. Lineage (NCBI taxonomy): Eukaryota > Metazoa > Mollusca > Cephalopoda > Sepiida > Sepiidae > Acanthosepion > Acanthosepion pharaonis. The sequence continues at coordinate 624,367 of CAHIKZ030000344.1, forward strand.
AACCCTGAAACTAACCCACTTAGTAAAATATTTAATCCTAATACCCTTAAATTAAGCTATAGTTGTGCTGATAACCTGGAGAAGATAATTAAAAAAACATAAGTCTTTAACAGGTATAGGGATTCAAAAGGCTTGACTACTCAACAGGTTACTAACTGCAATACTAAATATAATAATACAAATAACTTATGTAATTGTAGGAATCCGAATAATTGTCCACTACAAAATAACTGTGGGATTACTTCTGTAGTCTATCTTAGTACTATTTCAACAATTGAAAATCCAAATATAAAGAAGTTTTACATTGGTAGCACCATGAAAACATTCAAGGAACGCTGGTGGGGGCATATGCAATCCTTTAATCACAGTGAATATAGGTACATGACTTCATTATCCAAGTATTTTTGGAATCTAAAAGAAAAGAACAAAACACCTACGGTTAAATGGAGTTTGGTTAAGAAAGCTCGGACATGTAACTCCCTATATGCCCCATGTTACCTATGCCTTAATGAAAAATTTGAAATTATTAGATTTAAAAACAAGGCTGATCTCTTAAATCAAAGATATGAACTTACAGTTAATTGTAAACATCGTTATAAATTTAACTTAGTGTAGGGGTTGTATACTTTAAATGATAATGATATGTCGCTGTAATTTTAATAGATTAGTCTTTTTATTGCATGATGGACATACTTACGATATAAATGTGTATTGTTTACCTGCATAGTGTTATTAGTGTTGGTGTATATATTTATTTATGTGTTGGTTAGAGTATTTGCACTGAGGAATGTGTAGGTTTGAATATAAGTATATTTATATGGTTTTTATATATATATATATATATATATATATATTATTGGGAAGGTATGGTAAGATTAGAAGAGAAAAGGCTAATAATTGTTGATGTGTGTGTGTGTATATATATATATATATATATATGTGAAAATATATAGAAAATAGGAAGGAACTGGTTAGGTAAATAATCCAAAGTCCCTTAGTATTTTAGCTATTTTTTAAAAAAATAGTGCTCGATACAAAAGTAGAGCATAAATATAATTATTTAAAAATATGATTCCAAATCGCTACATAAGAGGTCTCATGTTTCAAAACAAGAGCCAAAAACTTCAATATAATCCTTTAAATTAAATTGAGTTGAAAGTAAAATGGACTCCGTTCCATCTTCAAGCGAAATTTCGCATGAAGATGGAACGGAGTGTGTGTATCTGTCTGTGTATATATGTATATATCTGTATGTGCCCTATTTTATTGTGTATGTATATTTAAGTATATTTCTGTTTGTATGAATGTGTTTATATATTTGTATGTTAGGGTATATGTATATTGGTGTGTGTTGGTATTTGAATGTATATTTATGTATCTATATGTTAGTACGTTTATATATGTATTTGGTTGAGTGTTGTACTTTTATGTATGCATGTATATATTGTTAGTTATTGTAGATATATATATTTATATATATGTTTATTTGTAGATATGTATGTGTGTGTATATATATTTATGTATGTTTGCGGATGTTTATGTGTGTGTTGGCACCTATTATGTATGAGTTTGTGTGGGTATGGAAACTTTGGTATGTCATGACTTTTTATATATGTGAGTATGTGTGCATAAAAATGTGTGCATATATGTGTGTATGTTTATATGTATGTGTGTGTGTGCATGTGTACTTGTTATAGATATGTATATGTGCGTATATGTTTATATATTTATTTGTATGTATTTCTGTATGTATGAGTATGTATATGTGTGTTAATTTTTGTGTTTTTGCTATATATATATATATATATATATATATATATATATATATATATATATATATCTCTATCTCTGTGGGTTTCTTTATCCTGTTTTTCTTTGCCTAATATATAATGAAACTATTATCAACTTATATGATTAATATATATTTTTATTGATATTTATGGTTTTGGAATTTGTTTTAATATATTAAATATTTTTAACCATTTTTATCTTTGTATATTTGCTCCCTTAAGTTATAATTTAATAAGTGGTTAGCATTTATTTAATGATACTTTAAGTCTGAAATATGGTTGTGGTATCTGATTGTCTGTAGATGTGTGTACGTGTATCTATCGGTGTCTATGTGTGTAGAGTGTATAGGTGTTGGTTTCCCCAGTTTCCTTTTTTCATAAAGGCTGTAGGATGCTTGTGTATATATGTTATATATATATATATATATATATATATATATATATATATATATATATAATGTCTGGGTGCTTATGTATTATAATCTGATTGTGCTTTTTGTTGTTTTGTGAGTTTAAGACCATATTCACACACTTTAATAAATTATTAAAAAAAAAAAAAAAAAAAAAAAAAAAAAAAAAAAATATATATATATATATATATATATATATATAGTCAAATGACCGGATATATTGTAGCGTCTTGTCGAACGTAATTTCAATGAAGAAATGAATTGAATAAACATTTTTTTCTTTTCTCAATAATTTTATAGTTTTTAAACTTAGTAGTGATTAAATTTGAATTTTAAAATTGCCAGCTTTTAATTTTAATATTAAATTTTATATAATTTTATAATTATTGGTTAGTATAAATTATTTTTAATATTACACGTATTTTAAAAGATCTGAATAGCTATTATAACATGATTTCGTTGTCAAGCTTTTGAATCTTTCTATACTTGGTTTTTGATTGGTTATTCTAGCTTTTGTAACTATGTTTCCCCCCTAGTGTAGGATCGTTAATTAATCTGAAACTTTTAAAACCATTTATTTTATTTTCAACATCATCACTTGATAAGACACTGAGGTGTGTTGAAACAAAATGGCTATTTTTGTAGTGATTTTATAACAGTTATTTTTTTTTTTTTTTTTTTATAAATAATATATTACACACACACACACACACAATCTTACATTTGTGGAGGCACCTATAATGGTTTGGAACAAATCTAGAGAGTAGAACATGGAAAAATGAATGACTAATAACTAAATCTAATTTTCTTATTGAATACATATTGTGCTTTTCTAGCATCTAAGCAGTTCAGCACATCCAAAATATCTTCCCCAAACAATGTCTCATTGTTTTGGAGAAATTCCTGAAAACAGATTTTATCCAAGGGCAACATAAAACATCAATTGCTTTGTTATTAGTAGTGAAAGTTGGGAAGAGGGGAACTTAGTTATATATCAGTAGTTCCCCATTCAACATACCTTGTTCATAAATGTGTGTAAAAAAAAAAAAAAAAAAAAAAAAAAAAAATGGTTTTCCTAAGCTTACAGCCATATCTTACTAACAAACTGGTTCTCATACTAGCACCAGTTATGCAATATCAACAGCAGAGTTCCAATTCCAGTTTGTTATATTCACTTAGGAATCTTCCCAGTGCTGTCTGAAATTTTCTATCCAAAGCAAGTCATTAACAGCTGAAAATTTTTTAGATAAAGAATACTCGACCCATATTCTAGTTCAGGATATTCCAAAGAAGATTTGACATGCCGGATATAACAGCAAACCACTAAACTAATTGAGTTTCATTTTCCAGATATGACATTTAGCCATCTTGACACTTTTTTGTAAGAATCACTGAAAAACTAAGGTATTCAGCAAAAAAAAAAAAAAAAAAAAAAAAAAAAAAAAAAAAAAAGACAAATTAAAATCATATAGTGTCAGATCCACTGTCTTCCCAAAGGAGCAAGAGAGGAGGAAAAGAAAAAATATAAATCATTTAGGCTTTCAGTAATGGTGCAGACATTCATACTCTGGCGTCCATTCAAGAACCATCAAGAGAATGGTGAAGTTTAAGAAGGAGGAAATAGTAGAGAGGAAAAAAAAAACTCCATCCATAAGATGTTTGGCCTGTGAGAGAGAAGTTTCAGCTATGACAGTCCAAAGAGCAGTAGAGAAAAAAAAAAAAAAAAAATGAAAATGAAGTCATATGTGAAACCTAAGGCACCTTGTTACTCCAGGATAGAAAGTTAGGGCAAAGATCATCTTTAATAAGTTGGAAAATGATCCTGAATAATATTTTAATTATACACACCAGAATGCTTCCCGAGTGATGTCTATTCTATGGTCATAGAAATTTTTGAGCCCCCATGACATCAGATTTTCTCTCCCATGTGCCTAGATATTTTAAAATCATTTAATGCCACCAAGATACCAGGGGTTACTGAGAGTGAAGGAAACTGAGAAAATGTTACTGTAGAGAAAGGACAAAAGAACAATATTCAAAAAGAAATAAATGGTGATTGACATTTCATTTAAATTTTTGAAGATTTTAATTACAGGAAAGCAAGAAACTGGAAGAGTTCCACAGGTGAGAAAAGTTATTACAATAAAACTTAAAGTTACATCTTTTGCTATTTCAACAGTAAAATGATAACTAGCTGCTTAATTCATTTGGTCAAAGTAGCAAAGAGGAAAGCTTAATTTGAACAACTGCCATGAAAATACTTATAGAAAAGATATGGAGAATCTCTATTATGGCAGTGGGGAAAGTAACTGAAAAACCAAGTCAGGACTGATAAGCTTATAGATCATTCTTTGGATTTTCCCCAGAATCTTGAGATATATAGTAGAAGCACCAGGCTAGATATGGCAGCAATATTCAGTGTACAGAGGCTTGGTTTAGAAATGTACAAGATTCTGGTGGACCAACTTTCCTAACCATAGACCTAGCAATCGATTCAATACCTTTTCACTTCATGTCAGTGGAAACAGGAGACTATAATTAGGAAATCAGTTATTGATGAGTTATTTTACAACAATGCCCATTCTCAGCATATATCAGTATAATTGATTTGGGTGTATATTGACTTTGTACCAGATTGATTTAACCTATACAGTGAGGCAATTCTGAGAGAATTGGAAATTCTACTAGGATTCATCATTGCCAGTCGCAATCTTAAAACACACAAATGAGAGTGCTGATAGACATGAAAAAGAAATTACAAAACCTCCTACAGAAAGTAGTGAGAGGGGACTAAGTATAAACTACAAGAAGACAGAATGCATGGTCATCAATAAAAGGATGAGTGTGAAATGTGATTTACAGGTCAGGGACACTTAAATCAAGCAGGTGTGGAAATTTAGATATTAAGGACGGTAAGTGCAATGCTAAGATCTGAAGACATACTGGGATGGCCAAAGATGCATCCCAAAAGCTAGGCAGAGTATCACGAGACAGGAGGATTTTGCTCTTAAAAAAGAGAGTACTGAACTGCTATGTGATATGTCCTGTATGGAAGCGAATGTTGGATGGTCTCCTCAGAGATGAAGAGACTCGAATCAACAGAGGTATGGTTCTACAGAAGGATATTGACTGAGCATGTGAGCAACGATGAGGTTTTGGAGAGGATGCAAATAAGGAGGAAGCTTATAATCAACATCAGAAAAGAGGCAGCTGATTTCTGGGATATGTAATGAGAAAAGAGGGCTTGAGTAATCTGATACTCACAGGGTGAATAGAGGGAAAGAGACAAGGAAAAGTAACACATGGAATACCTAGCAGGCTTAAGCAAGTGGATGACAGAACAGAGTCTCAGTGAAATAGCAAAGGGACAACACTTTCTGAGAGCTACAAAGGATAAGGGGAAGTGGAGAGCCATGATCACCTACATACTGAAGGTACATGGCACATAAAAGAAGTCATGATTAAAAGAAAATGCACAGACTGTTGAAAGTTTGTTTTTTTTTTATATATCAATAATACAGAAGGAAAAAGGTGAAAGTTGAAGTCCCAAGAATTTAAGTACAAAAATAACTGGCACTTAAAATAAATGCATGCATAAATACAGACATACATAAATATTTACACACACAAGTATGTATCCAAAAGTAGTAGCCACTGTTTGACTATGTAGTGAAGGTAGGCATGTTTGTTTTAAATGTAGCAAGAATGGGTGGGCCATCTAAGATGGCCTGTTAGTTGTCCAAATGTTATATTTAATCTCTGGCTATGTCATGATGATGGCGAATGGAAAAAATTAATTTGTCAACTTATTTTCTATTTGTTTATATACACATTTAGAGATTTGCTTTGAAAAAGCTGCTCTCTTGAGTGGCTCGCAATCTACAAGTTGAGAAAGCTTTGATTAGTTGGTTGTATTTAATCTTAGGAGTGTTAGATTGCTGATGGAAGGCAAAAGTTGTTCATTAAAATTACTAGAAGGCAAAAATATTTTTATATTAGGAAAAAAAGTTTGTAAATTCAGATTTTAATTGCAAAAATTCGGAAATTTTTTCAATTTCACTATTTTAGAGAGGCTATTTTTTTTTTTTTTTTTTTTTAAAATAGACCAACATCAAATCACAGAAACGAGACACCCAGTGATGAATAATAACTCACTTATCTTTGAAAAACTTGATAACTAGCCTAGGATAGGAAACTCCTGAGGTAGATATTGACAAAGTTTAGGAAAGTCTGGCACAAAATCAAAAGTGAGGGAGAATGTAAAGATTGGCATTAAATTTCTGAATTACCTGCAGTAATAGTTAACTAATTAACACTACATCAGGTGACCAATGTACACTGACATGCCAAAAGTAGTGGGACAGGTATCTATTTTTATAGTACATTTCCCCCCAGCCTGACATAATGCAGCTGTTCTATGTGGCATTGATTACACAAGTGGTCAGAAGAACTTCAAGAGATGTTGAGACATGATGTTTCAATAGCTATTCATATTTATGGACACAGGATCTTGAGTGTGAATGTGCCTTTCAGAGTCCTTAAATGCTTGATAAGACTTAACCAAGCACATGTGGCCACACTATTCTTAGAAGTTTTCTAGACTGATCAGACCAGTTTTGGGTAATTTGGGCTTGAAGACTATGGATTAAGCCATTATCTATGAATGAATGCAAATGATCATTAAACAGACACTGGTCAATGACATGTTTGGCAGACATCTGCCATCTTTATAAATCACCTCTATTAACCTGCTCCAGTGTCATACTGATACCAGATTCCATGGACCCATAGAGGGTTGCACAAAGACCAACAGTTGCTCAAAAATCCTACATAGTGCCAGACCCAAGATCCAACCAGTAAAGTAATGAAGCAAGGTGAGGCACCAGGTATTAGTATAATTAAGTTTAAATTTTCTAAGACCTGCATTGAAGGTGAATTCAATTTGAGGTAAGGGACACTTATTAGATAATTTTAACCAGATCTTTAATTACAAATTATTAAGGAATTGTAATGCCTGTCATCCAATGTAGAGAGATGTCAATGCCTCAAGAATTTCAGAAATGGAATCTATTCATATGGCATCTATCATGCCTTCTTCAAAATCTGATAATTTACTGTGCCTTGCCCTGAGCTGCTTCACTGGTGTCACAGTCTGAGAGCACAACTGATATAGGTCTGAACAATTCAATAATGAAAGGATAGCAGAATGGTAACCCTGCTTGAATTATTTAGCAAGTAAGTGCCTAAAAATGGTTTGAAGTAGAAAATAATTAACATTAAGTAATGAAAAGAAATGTCATGAATTGGGTTTAAAGAAACCATTGCAAAGATTTGAACCTGAAATAAAATAAGTAGAATTCATAAAAATTAGGATTAGATCAAGGTACCCAGTTACAACCAGTGCAATAGGACAGATTTATGGTCCTATGAAATTTCCCAAGTTTCAGAGAAAAATTTCAATCAGAAAGGTTCAGAACTTGGCCTGTCTGCATTCTAGAAGAGGTTCATGTATTACTAAACAAAAAAGGCCATGTTAATACATTTAAAAATATTTAATAAAACTAATCACATTCAACACACAAACATCCTTATATAAACATGGACAGCCAGGACCACATGGGTAAAGGTTCCACTCTTGAATTCAGGGCAGAAAACAATGACCACTGTGCAAAAATCCCCATAAAACCTTGTTATCTCCTAGCATGCCGATTTCTACATGCAATACTATGCTTTTTGTAGTGCTAGGACAAGGAACAAGAGAAACTAATGTAAGGGATACAGTAGCCTTGCCTACCATTACCTTTATATACTGCTTGACACATTAGAAAGTTATCCTAAAAATTTTGGTTGAGGTGCTGCTATGCATGAGGATAAAGCCAAACTGTTTATTAGATGAAAAAATCTTTCAGATTGGCCAAGAGACTATTCTTTCACAGATACTCAAAGTGTTTGTGCTAAATGGGTTCCCAGAATATTAACAGACAGGATGAAAGAAGGGAAGTTGCTGGTTAAGAACTTCTGGAACTTTACCACATTGATCTTTGGAAGTATAAAAAGAGGAACTTTAGACAGTTCTCCAATGATGAAGGCAACTCACCTAATGCTAAGAAATACTAGAAACTTAAATGTCTCATTCAAACATTGAAGACTAAGTGAGAAAGAAAAAAAAAAAAAAAAAAAAAAAAAACTGACTACATTTTGAATTCAGCAACATGTCCTTTTGGTATGCTTTATTAGCCACTTAAATGTGTAACATTTACTTTTTCCAGACTTATATTACCCACCCCCCGTAGCATTCAATTTGCCCTGTAAATATCAGCTCTCAATGTTTGACCTGTCCTATATATGTATATTCCTCTTCCATAATAGGACATGTTCACAAGTAATGCAGGAAGTCACAAACTGAGAAAGAACCAATATTTATGGGGCATGTTCTAGAAATGCTAGAAATAGAAAATATTCTTCAGTTAGTCAAATACCACCATTTAAAAGTATGAGTTTTATTTATTTCATTAAACCAGCCTAGTGCTAGATCTTAAAATGTGCTTTTGATTTAGAAAAAAAATTTTTTTTTTTTTTTAAAGTAATTATTCATGATATATATAATACAAGAATCTGTTTAATCTAGAGATTCTCCAACTGAAGATATATGGTGACAAAAACTAAATCTAGTCTAGAGTCTGGAAAGCCCCATTAAAGTCTTAGGATATTATTACTCGACCTTATCCTTTTAAATCCTGTTAAGGTGTGACGTCTTGCAGGTTGTATGCTTCAGTCTATGCTAATCCTTTGAGGAGCTAAAAACCTTTAGAATTTGACAACTAATTCAAAGCTAGATAAAACTGTTACAACTTGCTTCAGTACCTAAGCACCGTGTTCTGACTGTCACCATAGCATGAAACTTATGATTTAACTTCAAGTGCTGTCTGGTGTTACAGCTCAGAGTTTAATTTCTAAAGGCATTAAACACTGTTTTGTGCAGGCAAGTGTCTGGCTTTCCTTTGCCAGATTTGTTCTTTGATGCTTTAGCCAAAATATAACATCCACATTTTTATATAGAGAACAAAGAAATGAAATTTATACCATTTTTATTATATGTTCAAAATACATTTTTTGAGAAGTCAACAGAAACATGTCACTGAAGTTAAACATTAGTCACATGCAAAATATCAAAAAACACAAAAAACAATGTGACTTATCACCAAGAAGCATAACAAGTTTTGCTGGTTGCTGTCATTAGCGAAGGTGACTTTTAGCATTATTGGAATTAAGTGAACTGTGAGTCTTCAAAGCCAGCAAAGAATGGACCAAGTTATAGAGAAGGAAAGATTAGCCAAATTTAGTATTAACAGCAGCATTTCATCAAGATTAAAAAGGCAAAAGAAAAATAGTTAAACTTGTTTTGGCCACCTTACAGCTCAAACTTACAGAACGACTTTTCAAACAGAATTTGTACATATTAATTAGGAGACAGGACTTAAAAGCCTGAGCACTTTTCGGTATCTGCTCAATAGAACTGAATTTACTTAACTTTTAAGTTTTACTAAGAAACGAGAGCAATATTAAGATGAGAATGTACCCTACCCATGGCTTCTTACAACCAACCCTATTCTAGATAAGGGAGAATTATTAGTGCATAGTTAAGGCATCAGTTAATATTTCAGTTACCTTAAAAAGTTTTAAAATATTTTAAAATGTTAAAATTTATTTCAGTTTGGTTAATCAAGGGATATTACAGAGGCAAGCAGCCATATAACAAATGCTTGATTTTTCTATTAGGTAGAAATGTGTTTGAAGAATTTAGGATGACAAATTGAAGTAGAAAGTCTGGGTACAGCAGTAGCACAGATGGAATTTCAGAGTTTTGCTGTGTAGATGCTGTTGATAATTTTCCCCACTTTCTGGGCATATTCTCCTTCAATGAAGCTCTCGTGATTACCATCAATCACTTCAATTTTGAGAGGCAAACTGCAAACCTGAAAGTACAAGTTTTCTAATCAGTACTACATTTATAAACTTTACAAATATCAGTTTGTAACAAATAAGTAAAAATATCCATTTAATATGAAATGAGTAGAAGCAAGAATTAAAACTAAAATTTTTTTAATACCAACCAGATTTAAAGCCAAAAGCTGGTCTCGGAGAGGATGTTTTTGAAAAATATTCAAAGGTCTTATTTTCTCAAGACTTTAGACATGAATTTCACTTAACTAAATTCTGAAACTCATTACCATTTATTTTATTGATAAGATTATGGCATCTAAACTGGTTAGGTATAAAACAGGGTTCATATAATTGGCCAAAATATCAAGTAAATTTTCTCTACAGCCTGCAAAGAATGCCATCATACATGTACAAAGAATTTCCATATCTGAATATCAAATATGCTAACAATTTTACCAACATCTTTCACAAAATGTTAAAGTACTAATTTACCACATTTCTTAGAATTTAGAGACTTTCTGAAATTATGTCATCACAATTTTGCTATATTAAATTAGAATTGAATTTTTAATTACTTGCATGAGAAATCTTTACCAGGAATCAAATGGTAAAGTTTTTACAGTAAAAAAAAAAAAAAAAAAAATATATCTTTACTATAATAGAGTTCATTTGATTGATAAAAATGAGTTTCAGAGAGGCTAAGTTAAAGAGGTAAACAAAGTTGTATCCAAAGATTCCAGTTCTTACCTTTTGGACACCATAATCTTCTCCAAGAATGGAGAACTCAGCAGTTGTTTCTTTAACTCTGATTAGAGTGACATTGCAGGAAATCTTGCTCTTTGGATAGTATTCCTCTGCAATCAGCAGTAGCCGGTAAAAAGTACGAGCAGCAACAATCATTTCACTACGATGTTTTACAGCTGGGTTGTGTTCCATGATCATGTCCACAGCTCTCTCAAGACGTTCACTCATTGATGACAACTTTACCAACTCATCAATTGCCTGGAGAAAAAAAAAAAAAAAAAAAAAAAAAAAAAACATCTACATTCAAGAATTAAGCATTCTGTTATAACGACAGACCTAAGAAATTGATGGCAAAGAAAAGACTAAACTGCAGATTTAGATAAGATCTGCAAATTTGTCAAGACTCTTGTATCATTTAAACATGTAATGACAACACATTATCTAAAAAGCACAGTTGACATTATCTTTAGAAGTCAATCCAGAAGGAGTTAAGTAATCAAGTGTTAAGCAAAGTGTCAAGGACCACAATTTAAGGAATAACCAATTCCATTCTAAAAAGTATGGAGAATTAAGGGGTGGGACAGATGTATAACAGAACATTTCTAGGTTTAAGTAACTTACCTGTTGGTAATTAACTTCAAAGAAGTGTCTAGAGAAAGCCACCATTGATTGTGATTCTAATAGGCTCAGATCTGACGTTTTCTCACGGTGAGAGGACGTGTGGGCTTCAACATAGTTGTGAGAGCCATCCAGCAGCACTAAGTGTTCAAGTTGTTTGTTTTTTTCCAACTGTAATGCCATTTCTGTGGCAAGACCAGCACCAAAAGAATAACCAGCCAGTCTGTAAGGGCCATCAGATTGAATCTCAAAAATTTTCTGAAGCAAAAAAAAAAAAAAAAAAAAAAAAAAAAAATAGCAAGTCAATTTATTCACTTAAAAGCAGCAACAGACTTTATTCCTAGGGTTCCTCCAGTATGTATTAGATTATAGAAAAGCAAAGTTTTTTTTTTTTTTTTTTAGAAAAGTTATTAAGAACTGTCAGCAATTAAATTTTGCATACAAGCAAAGAGTTTAAGAGCTAAGTTCCTAAATACTTTATGGGAGATAAAAATGTTTAGTGGAGGAATATTATATATATATATATATATATATATATATATATATATATATATATATATATATAAAAAACATTCAGAAAGATCAAAGACAAATTACTTAACATAAAATGGTAAATTGAAAGCATTTAAAATTGGTTATAGCTCCTTGCTCTTCAGAGCTTGAGGACAAAAATTCACAACTAAAATGAGGCAGAATGACCAGAAATTCTGGAAGTTAAATTACATTCTTAATGTAAACAGTACTTAGTGTTAGATAATTCTTATATTTTTAATTTACCACTTTATGGTAAGTAGTTTTCCTTTCTCTAATATTTATTCATATTTTTTTTTAAGAAGCTTTAATGTTCTTTAAACACCAAGTAAATCTTACCTGCAAGTAATAGTTGGCTAAGGATTCAATTGATTTCAGTGGAGTGTCTTCAGTACATTGTACTCCATAAACAGGATATTTTAGGTGTTCTGCCAGTGTTCTTAAACAATAAGTAGATCCTGAAAGTTGTACATTAGATTTAAATAATGCAAATTTAAAGGGTAAAGTAGAATTTTACTTTACTCTGAAACAATTGTCACAACTCTGGAAGAGACTGTTCTGCTAAGTTATTACAAATGTTTATGCTTCAAATTCTGTCAACAATTCCAAATTTCAGATATAAGTAGAAGTGACTAAGAATTAGATGAGTTTGCCTATCTCAGTTTAAACCCCTCCTTAAAAAAAAAAAAAAAAAAAAGGGGGGGTTCAAGGTATTCCAAACATGCAAGGTGGTTAGTAACTTGCTTAACATTGTTCCATTATTATATGGATAACAGATAAGGTAAAGAAAGAAACTACACTGACTTCTGTACAATACAATTATGTACTATTTTTATATTTTTATTTTTACTTTTTTCACCCATAAATAGTTTAAAGGATTTGATAATTTGAAATCAGGTCTTACCTTCAAGAGGATGAACAATGAAAATAGGTTGTCCAGATTTATTAGCATTCAGAAGAGTGATGTTATCTACAGGAATAATGTTATTCAAATTGTAACGTGTAATTAATTGTGAAGCAGCAGTTTGTTGGGGAGTCTGAGGAGATAGCTGGGTACATCCACTGATCTCTTGAATTTTGGCAATAGTCAATTGTCGAATTTCACGTGTTGACAAATTCATGTCATAATCCCTTTCTAACATTTGCTTGATTTCCACACCCATCAGTGAATCCAGGCCAAGGTCAGCCAAAGTAGTGGATGAATTTATTGTCGTCAAGTCCTTTACACCTAAGGAAAATTAAAAATCTTATACAATTTCTTATAATTTTAAAAGTAGTACTTAAAAAGGTCAGTGAGATAGGATAGAGAAATTTGTACCAAAATATAACACTTGAGAAGCCTCTTCATAATTCTTTGTCACTTTGAAATTGTGATTCAGGGGAAGAGAATACATTTCTGCAGTATTTTAAATTAAAAGTAATATTTGTTTCAAATCAGATTAAACTTTACACCAGTTAGTTTCAGGAAGTATTTTATTTTTGAAAGATTTAAGATAATTACATTGTGTTGATCGATGTTTAAATTGTAGAAAGATTTAAGTTCATTTTAAACCTTAGGTATCATGTTTCTTTGGGAGGTAACATACAGCCATTATTATTGACTTCACAACTGTAGTGTGGGGTTGTGATTGCAGTCAATTGGAAGGTATCATTAGTTAAAAAATGAAATCCAGTAGACAAGTTTTGGGTGGTGTCATTGAAAGTTTTTTTTTTTTTTTTATTATTTTTATTTTATTTCAGAACTTCACAACCTAATTTATCTTAAAGGAATTGGAAGAATTACATTAGTTCAAGACATCAGAATCAATTAAAGAAAAGTCATGACATACCAAGAATATTTGTTACAGATTCCAGTAAGTTTTTCTGTTCACCAGTGCCACTGCTTTTCTTTGAACCCAAATCCTTTTCTGCTAATAAAAAGCTGGATACAACAGGGTTATTCTGGTTCAAGAAGCTTTCCAAGACATTGAAACAAGAACTAATTCTTTGAGGCAATGTCCCTCCAACAACAGTCTCATTGTTACCCATACTTGAAATCACAATTCCAACATCACCAATTGCTCCCCACTGAACAGCCAAACCTGGAAGGAGAGAGCGAGATGGAAAGTGTATATATGCTTATGTCTAAATGATGTGCATGTATGGGTTGGTACATGAGGATCAGAGCTTGTGAACACTATAATAGTTATGTACTTTATATGTAAAAACCTGCAATAATTAATTTTAGATACTGTAAACTTGTAACATTTAATGAGATTAGTGAAGGCTTGAATAGATGTTCTTAGTTTAGTGACCAATTTGTTATTCAACAATACTTTTTTTCAGGACTCAAGTGCTTCCTGTATTGAGAGATAGGAAGCAGACAACTAAAGGTGCTAGTATTTGAAACTCACAAGCCATAGTAGTAAGCATTGTATTTACCATGTCTTTAAAAAAACAAAAAGAACAAAAACACACAGAAGCTACTATTTAAACATGTAATGTTTCTAAACATTACTTTTAGATTAATTCCACCCTACTCTCACTGAAGTTTGAACTTCAAGAGTTCAAATGGTAAAAAATTAACAGAAAATGTTTGGCAAATTGAGATTTTAGACCAGCAAAACAAGTCAAAATTTGGTATATTTTATTATTCTTACCTGGCAGATTATCTTTGTGTCTCAATTCACAAATTCGTTCCATAACTGAATTGGCAAACCCATAGTTGCTTTGTCCTCCATTGCCACGCCCACAACTCACAGAAGAGAAGACTACAAACCATTCCAAGTCTGCAGTACACATTTCTCTAGTGATTTGGTCCAAATGTTGTGTTCCAGTTACTTTGGGAGCAAGTACTTTTTGGAAACTCTCCATTGTCTGATTTTCCATCATACCATCATTCAACACCTGAAGAGAACCATGAGTAGAAACCATTTGCAATACAAATCAACCAGAGCTACTCTGATAATCTGACAATTCAAGATTGAATTTTTGCATTAAGTTGCATTTTTTAAGGTCTTAAGACTCAATTCCCTGTTAAGTACATCTAATTTTATTGACTCCATATCCAAATCTTTCACACCTGCCTAAAAGAGGTCTACAGGAACAGCATGCAAGGAATGAATAGAACTCCCTGATTAAGACTTACCATTGCAAGGTGGAAGAGGCCACCCACTGGTTGAGCTCCTTGGATCATCTGCCGAGTCTGTTCCAAGTCCTGAATATTATTAGTAGATACTTGTACTTTAATACCTTTTTCTCGCCACAGACGTACTTTACGAGTCTGGTAACCTGTGCGGATACCAGAACGAGAGGTAAGTACTAGCTTCTTGGCACCTCGCTCCACCAACCATTGGGCAAGTTCTAAGCCAAATCCGCCAAGGCCACCAGTAATCACATAGGATTTTTGGGGGTTGCAAATTGTACGAGCAATGCAAGATAACACCATTGGAGAGGGTGATTTTCCATCAGTCTCTTCCTGGCGAACCTGAAAAGATACCAAGCAAAAGGAATTAAATAAGTAGAATTGTTGACAATTTAGCACCTATCTGGTAGCTTATTACACAAGCATAGAATTGCCAAAGGCAAGCATTATAATGTTTGAATTTAATTCCTACAGTAAATCTGGTCTTATCAGCAGAGGCCAGGCAAGACGAGCAAACTATTTCAAATGTGATCTGCCAAAATATTGGAGTTAATAAGCTGCACTTTTGAATTACTTTGTCTTAACTTGATAGAAACTATTCAAAGCCTAACAAGCTGTTTAAAATTTAGTAAATGCCAGAGAATATTATAGATCCTTGGTTATAAAGAGGCTTGTCTGTCCTCTTGAAAATTAGGACAGTTGGAATTATTGAACAGAACGATAGTACTGCATTCAGCAAGTGCAAGTTTTAATTAGGGACAAGATAGAAAACGTTCAAATATCACATTCTCTATATCTATTATTCATTTAATATCCATGCCAGAGAGCCATACTCCTAGGATATAAAAAAATTTTTAGTTACTAACCTTTATCAATACTTTGCCAATATGTTTTCCTTGAGCCATAAATCTGAAGGCAGCTTCAACATCACTCTTGTCAAACACTGTCGTCTTTAGAGGCTTTACAGCCCCAGACTTTATTCCATTGGATACCAATTTGGCTACTGCCTTCCAGTCTTCATTTCCTTCTTCAAACAGGGCATCCAGGAGTATTCCATGGAAACTTATATTTTTCAAGAATATAGACATTCCTGCAGAAAAATATGGATTTGAAGTTAGTCTACTTTATAAGATTTCAAGCATCAAGCTCTCACATATGAAGTTCTTCCATTTTGACCCTCATTTCCAATCACCTTTCTCAGGTATTAATTACCTGAGGAACAGATTTATGTGAAGACTTATAAAATTAAGTAGCTAAAAATGAAGGAAAATTGTTTACCCAAGTGTTAACTCCATCAAACAGGACATGTCAGTTACAGCAAGTTACATTGCAAGAATACTAAAATAGATTCAGGTTTTTCAAGAGCACGAATGCAAAAGACAGTCATCTTGAGGCTCAGGCTATTTGAATTCAGTTTTTCATACCAATAACACTTACCTAGTTCCCTCTTCTAATTTCCACCCCCCCTCTCACAAGAGCAAGTAAATTAATCCTACTCACCTAGTGGTGTATTGTTAGACAAATCCACTTTACCAATTTCTAAGAAGCGGCCATGCTGTGCCAGGACTCTCAGACTGGCTTGCAGTTTCTCATCAGCAAGTGAATTGAGGATGACGTCAACTCCTCTGCCCTTTGTAACTCTTAAGATGTCAGTTTCAAAAGTGGTTGATCTAGAATAGCTGAAGTGCTTGTCTGTCAAGAAGGAGAATCTTTTCTGCAAGTATTTTTTCTTCTCCTGGGAACCAACGGTTGTGAAGACTTCACAGCCATAATGGTGAGCCACAGAAATGGCTGCTTGGCCAACCCCACCACTTCCTGAATGAATTAATACTTTATCACCTTTCTTTATCTGCCCTCTCACAACCAGGGCATAGTACGCAGTGGAGTAGACCACAGGGATACTAGCAGCCTCTTCTAGGCTCCAATTGTCTGGAATTTCCCAAAGAAAGTCTTTGTCTGCATCAACAGTTGTTGCCAAGCCCTTCAAGAGAGAGAGAGAGAGAGAGAGAGAATATATACAAGTTTGGTTATATGTATATTTGTTAGATAAAGACTAACAGCAATTGTAGTCAATTTTTCTAAAGTAAGAATTATTCCAAGAATTGTCAATGTTTAAAAATAAGAGAAATTATGACCCTATGTTTATAAGCAACAAATGAAGTTATTTCCTTTTTAGGAAAGAATTATTGAAGTGTTTAAAAATTTTTTTAAGGAACACTTGAATGGAATTGTGGAAGTGACCCCCTAAATGATCCCTATTCTTTGGAGTGATTTTTTGGTATATAGCACAATATCAACTTTTCACAAAATAATCCACAATATAATCAGGGCAAATTCATATTTAAGTTTAATCTGGCATAAAACTTGAGTGAATAGTCACAATTTGATAGTAAAATTAAGAACAGTGATCTACTTTCCACATTGACTTTGATACATACACACACACACACATACCTTTGCAGCAAGCAAACCCATAACCCGCTTGCCATCTTTGTTTCTGCCAGAAAACTCCATACCAAGAATACAATCTTGGTCAGCCATGTTGCCTGGAATGGCATCTGGTGGAAGTTTACCAGTAGCCAACATGACATCTCTGAAGTTGAGGGAAGCATAATATACTGTGCATAAAGATTTCTTTGGAAAAGTTTCTGGATTGAAGTATTTCAATGGAGACTCAATCCAATGAAGACTTGATAAGTCTCCTCTTGTAAGGACATTGATGTAAGCATGAGAGGATTCCAAACTTTTAGTGACTGGAAAAGAAAAATATTTAGAGGCATCAAAAGGGAAGCATGAGGAATTTGCAGCTTAGCAACACAACACAGAAGGAAAAAGCCAGTCATCCACATTTAAGTGAAACATGAATTATCTGTATGAAGAGCTCAAGAGTGTTTGAATAAAATTAAAATAGAATGTTTTCAAGTAATAAAATTAGCTTATAAGACAAAAAAAACAAAAAAAAAAACAAAAAAAACAACTGGTCACAAAAAGTAACTTTGATTATATATAACTTTTCTCTCTAACAACCAATTTTGAAGACTACAAAATAGACAGCATTAGTTATCTTACTACAGATCTAGTTTAGATTACAGATTAAGCTTTGGCAGTTATGACCAGAACTCGGCAACATTGTGGTAATTTGGCTGTTGCAGTTAGATATGTACTGGCAGACAGAACTAGTTCTGTCTGCCAGTACATATCTAACTGTAACTGCCAGTAACTAGTTATCTGAAATGGTTAAATGGCCAGTCTGAAACTTCTTTATTTCATAAACTTACTAGACCAGTTTTAGATATTCTGCAATTTCAACTGAAAACTGTTTAGGAGTTTTATATGAAGTAATAAATTAAAATTCTTACAATTACATCAACACCTGACAAATTGGTTCCAACAAGATTTTTAGTCCAAAAAATTCACTTACTGTTTTCCAAGGGAATATGTCTGAAGGATCCCCATTTACCATCACGGAAGACATTCATCACAAGATCTTTTGCCTGCAGACTCTTCAAGAAGTCTTCTTCCAGTTCCAGGTTTTTACCAGACAGAGATGCATTGAATATACACCTATACAGAAAAAGTTGAATTGAATAAGCAAATGAAACCCAATGTCCTATTTCAATATCTTAGGAAGTTTTCATTTAGTCAAGTTGAAATTAAGCCACCGAGCTCAATTATTTTGAAGAGATAATGAAAAGTTAATTTTGAAAGTTAAGATTTCAGATGTTAAGGCGAATAAAGAGGGAGAATTGTTACACTCAAGTACTTACCTAATTTTATGGCCACAATCTTCTTTCCTAAGACAGTTGACAAGTCCAAGAATTCCATTCATTGAACAGGAAAGTGATACAAGCCAGAGTCTATCCACATCATTGTTTGTAACAGATTCACAAGAAGCTTTTAGATCCTCAAACCAATTTGGTAGTAGGCTGTCAATGAGCAGTTTCTTGAATTTCAGAGGCTTCTTCATTTTACGAAGTAAATATATATCAGAGATTGGGCCGGATGTCATGCAGATCACTTCAAAGCCAGCATCAGCAATTGCAGACTTCATTTCTTGCTGTGTAAAAAATAAGCCTTTTCTATATTTTATAACTTTAGACTGGTCAGTGATAAGAGCTTCAATACAAGCTTGAATCTCCAAGTGATGAACAGCTTCTTCAAGGATAAGAAAGCCATTATCATCTAAGGTATTTGCCAAGTTCTTTAAAGAACTAATGAAGTTAGTTTTTTTATGAAAGACGTTGCTTGCAATTGCAATATCAAAGACTCCAGGTAAATTCTTGTCCATTATATCCCATTTTATAACATTGAAACCAGCTTCAATTGTACTTTTAGGTTCATCTTCAGGATTAGTACCAGTATAGTCAACAAGTACTAATGGCTGAGATAGAAGATAAGGAATAGCTTTTTCATAGAATTTGTTCTGCAACACTTCCACTTCTAAAACCTTGAGCTTTGTTTTAGAAAAATTCTCCAGTGCTACATCCAAGTAATGTTTCAAGATCTCAGGACGTTTAGAATAATTGAGTAAACGATCTGATGACAACTCTCTATCAAAAGAGGAGATCAGGTTTTCAATAGTGTTAGTCTTTAGCACATTCAGATTATTCATCTTGTTCAAAATTTGCAACAATCCAGAATTTGGCAGTGCCAACATTTGTTGGTGATCTTCCTCAGAGGCACTGATTATTTCACCAGATATTAGGGTCTTCAATAGATCAGCATTGGGAAATGAAGAGTCGGAAGTAATTCTTTTCAAGAGAGCAAAACCAAGAGAAGAGCAGGTTTTAAGGTAAGTTGTCATATCTGGGTCATATGTAGCAGTCAAGTCAGATATGCAAGGTAGAAATTGGAATTGCTCCAAAGTGGGAGCTGTTTGCATCTGACGGCGAGGGGCAACTGTAGCATGCAGACCAAGAATTTCAACACTTCCTGCAGTGCAAGTGTCTATTTCAGTGTCAATATTTATAGAGATAGCTGAAAAGAAAAAAAAAAGGAAAAACAGCTTGTTAATTAGAAAGTGCAAAATTGAAATCCAATTGAAAAATCAAATTTCCAGACAAGTAAATCCCAGTTTTTTTATATAACCAATGAGAGGTTAATTTTGTAGGACAAGTCAATCTTATGCTAGAGTGAAAATTGTATTTCAAAAGCAAAATTAATTTTTGTAGCAACTTTTTATAAAGTCATAATACAGAAATAAAAAAAATCCTCAAAAAACAGTTTCATTTCCAACTCCAAATATGCCAATATTTTTTCCTTTACTAAGAAAGTCTTTAGCAAAGTTATGAGGAATTTAAACACTGTAAAGTAAAGAATAAAGTATCTTATCTGAGCCTGAAGCAATGTTTCATGATCAGCAGTAAAATCGAAAAGATCTTCAAAGTAACATCTTTCTGTTCATAAATGAGAAGGGATGACTAAGGAACATTCAAGATCAATCAGCCAGAAAATAGAGAATTCTAGTTGTTAGCCTATGCAGGCAAGGTACATTCTAGAATATACAGACACACCCAAAGGTAAGATCTGGTTGGTTAGTCTGCTATGACAAGACTTAGCAAAGCTGTCAAGTGTTGCTTAGTCCCACTACCCAAGACTGTGCCAAGCAAACCTAAATGAAGTCAATGTTAGAAACAGGATTCACATTTATTAACTGTGGTATTCTTTTCACTGCCTTTGTTAATGTACACAACACTTTCCCAGTTATGCACACCAGCACAAAAAATATGAACACAATGTCAAGTGAAACTGCCTAATCAGTAAAATATCAAGCAAATGTCAGATTTACAAGATTAAATTTTTTACTTTATCACAAGAGTGGTTTACCAATCTTCTGAAAAGTACTTAAAGAGTTCTATTAAAAACAAAATTTTCAACAAGAGTCAATTATTTTGTTCATTCTAATTTGGCTTCATTTATGGTTTTTAGTCTCTTTAGAATTTTGAGAGAAAGAATACTCCCATATAGTCATTGGGATGAGACTTATTTGGGGAACTGTAAAATTTTCTGTCAAGGCTGTTTAAGGTCATACTAATTCTTTGTTTGGAAGTCTTACCTTGTTTTCCCTCAAAGTCATTCACACAATTCTGATGATGTTCTGGGTCAATGTAGATGGACTTGATTCTGGTTGGCAGCCGCAGACCCTGGCCAGAAAGTTTTAGTACCGACATTTGCAGCATTGTATCCAAAAATGTCACCCAGTTCTGGTTCCAAAATAAGTTTCCTTTTGTACCTGGGAGGAAGGAAAGAGATAGCTACAAACTAATTTATAAAAATAATTTGGTCTGTATTACAGAAGTGATAAGTCAGCATGCTGTGACAGTAAGAATCATAAGAGATTCTATAAGTTGTTCAAAGCTGGCAATTGCAGAAACCAATCTTTTCATTATCCAGGTCTTAAACACTAGAAAGATGTTGAGTTAATCTTACATAAAATCAATTTGAGATAATTATACCCAAAGGGATAATTAAGGTTTTTCATGGATTAATTGCAACTTAAATTGCAGGTATAGAGGAACCAAGATAGACCTTACTTGTGGATAAGTATGTTACAGTTCTGAAAAGGGGTGATGCCAATTTAGTTTAAAAGTAAATAACAAGTAGGTATTTGTGTATATGTTGCACCTTTTTTAGCTAGTAATGATAGCTGCAATGCAAAGAATGTTCAAAATTAGCCAAGAAACTTGTTAAGATTTGACTGACCAGGTGATACAATAGAAGTTTCACTGTTATAAGTTAGTGGGCAGAATATTCTTGACATGAGAAGTCTGCTTCCATATTCAGTAGCAGATTTTGTTAGAGTTATGCCTATACTTTGAACAACCTTCTTTCATATTGTTTACTAACAAAGACATCACCATCAGAATTTGGAAGATACTGATAAACAAGTTCTTTGGTAAGCTTAAATCTGGTTGGGGTGGGGAAAGTTTTAGTTACAAAGATTTGTTATCAGCAGAGCTGTATTGTTTGTAGACATTTACTTACCTTTGTTATTAGTCTTTAGAATTCCTTGGAATGTTGGTCCATAGTCATAGCCACGAAGACGCAAAGTCTTGTATACTTCATCAGAATTTAAATCTTCCTCAGATTCCTCCAAAAGAGCTAATGATACCAAGTCCTCTCTCATTGGAGAAACTATAGAAATTCTTCCACTTGCTACAAGTGTTTCACCTTCTACAATTTCGAACTCTCCTGTTGCAGTCATTATGCCAACATAAAACTTTATAATTCCTGGTAAAGACAAAATGGCTTGATTAAAACATTTTAGGCAGTTTTGAAAATTTCAGTTTAAAGTTCAGGTTTATTTAGTTTATTGAAATCTGCTTGGATTGATGAAAGTTTATGAAGTTAACTTCATCCATTCTTGGAAATACCAAGTGAAAACTGCAATCCTCTCCATGGTTCACACCATCATGCTCTGCTGACATAGCAGCATGACAGCCCGTCATAACAGGTGCCTATTTACTACTGTTTGTAGTAAAAAAAAAAAAAAAAAAAAAAAAAAAAAAAGTTGCATTCTAATATGTTAGGAGGGAAATAAAATAGCTACAGTATCATTTTATGCAGTAATTGTCTGACAACTCTGGTTCCATTGGTAACCCTTGGCAAGCAAGAGAATGGCACACAAATTTGTTAAGATCCAACTTTTTTCAGGGAGATGGGCAGAGTTTTTTTTTTGATGCAATATGAAGTAATTTGGATCATCTAAATGAGAATATGCAAGTTCATATTTTTTCAAATTTTAATAAGTAACAATTAACATTAGGACTTCAATTGGGATTTACCTCGAGAAATTTCCCATTGATAGTTATTACCATGTAACCTTCCCTGTGGTAGCCTTACCTGATTGGGGCACAATAGTGGCTCTGTGAATGGTAATGTCCTGAAATTGTACTGGCAGTTGTTCATGAAAAGCTCCATGAAGCCTAGCCAATGCTTTCCATGCTAACACCAAGTATCCAGTTGCAGGGTAGAGTATGCGCCCATCAATTTTGTGACCGAGGAGGTAGTAGTCCTTAGCGTCAGGGTGGGATGCATCCACTTCTATCATCCAGGCATTATCATTCCCATGTCCACTAGCTAAGAATTGATCTTTCTTAGGGACAGCCCAAGACTCACTGTGGTCCCATCTGATAAGAGACCCTATCATATTGGTACCACGACCAACTGGGAAAGTCACTGGTTGGAAGATCTTCATAGGATTGAATTTCATTCCTTCAATAAAACATCTGAAAATAAATTCATGTTTAGCTTTAGTTTTGACTGATCTAATTATTCCAACCTAGTTTTAAAAATTTAATAAGATTTCCATCATTGAAATTCTACAGTTCAACTATAACTTTTCTACTGCAGTTAATTGAAGAGATTTAAAAGGATTTCTATAGTCAACTTGCTTTTACAACAAGTTAGAGTTAGAAGCCTTCTGAGGATAGAGTAGATTTAATTAAAGCAAGAAATATTTTTCATAAATATTTTAGCTGTTATAGTTCAAGGTGAGTAAGACCTCATACCAGCAAGCAAACAGATTTTGTAAATTGACAATTAGTGGGTGATTATAATTGAAGATCATGTTCCCCCAGTCATGAGATTGTTAAAAGGAAAGTACAGATATAAGGTTTTGATAGATCTATCAACAGATGTTTAAGTCAATTGAGGGTCTTTATTGAAAAAAAAAAGAAAAAAAAAAAAAACCATTACCACTTCAAGAACTAATGCCTTTAAAGTGAAAAGAAAATGATTACCCTCTTCATTTACCATTTTTACTATACATGTAAATTGTAATGTTTATTCTGAATAAATATGAGTCAATGATAAATATACTATACTAGTACAGCACTTTGCCACTTGAAAAAGTGTTGCTTCAAGAATATAAAGTATTTACTATACCAAAAACAAACCAGATTTCCAAAATAAGTTTCAGATTCAATACAACAACTAGATTCAAAGTTTTAGTTTTCTTTTGAAGATGTATTAAGCAGAATTTGGTTATTGATTTTAGTTATTTTAAGCTTGAAAAGTATTCATTTGTACAGGGCATACTATACCTGACTGATTTGATTTGTGACCCTTGCTGTCTTAACATTTACCTTTTTTGTACCTACATTTATATTACAAAAACTAAGCACAACTGACCGATGTCATTCCGGAGTCTTTTGTTCAGATCTATATTTGTAAGGATCCCCCACTGTATCAAATTTGGGGTGGGGGCACTAGACCCATTCACCACACCTGAATTTGTATGTGGGAGAATTTTTCCTCCAGTTCTTTCAAATTAAGCTTATGAAAACTGAATCCACTTTCATTTAATAAAGATCAATTGTATAAGAATCCCTATTAACCAGATTTCATTAAACTTTCAGCTCAAACCAGTTTTTCTTCTACAGAGAAACTACTTTGGTACAAAAGTTTTTCGGTCTGCATCAAAGAAATGCTTAGAGGTTTAAAATGAATTACAAATGAAAACAAAAAGATGTAAATTTTATATTTTAATTTCAAGCTAATTAAATTTTCAATAAGCAAACAGAACTAATTTAAATTGAGTTAGAATGTTTGAAGTCTCAAAAAAGTGGGAGTAACCTCTGCAAAAAGGTTATTACCAGCAAATAAAATAATTTCATCCATTTGTGAATAAGTTTCATAAAAAAAGAAAAAGAAAAAACAAACCACCCACTAAAATTTCATATATTAATCTTTGGTTTCATCCCCAAACTGATGCAAGAAAAAGATTTTTCACCAAATTTCTAATACACACAGTTTAATATAGAAAACTTGTTCTTTTTTCAATGAAAATTTTAACTAGAAAACTGTTCAAGTCCCTGTGCATCTTTTCATCATCATATACCTTTTTTCCTTTTAGCAAGCCTATGGAGGTACTGAAGTTCATTGACAAAATATTACATTAAACTCAATAGCTATAGCTTAAAAAAAAAAAAAAAAAAAAAAAAAGGTTCATACTTACTTTCCAAGGTTTGAATAGAAGTATTCCAAGTTATTTGGGTGACCTTTCTTCATGAGGCCCACAAAGAAGCAATTTATGCCAAGACTTCTCTTCAACAGAGCCTGTAGCAAACAGTGTGGTGCTATTTCAATAACAAGGGCATTAGCTGGAATGTGCTGAAGGGCTTCTTGGAAGAGGACAGGGCTTACTAAATTGTTGACATGGTAATTTGAAGATGATAATTTAGCCAAAGGGGTATCCCAAGAGGATTCTGGAATGGATGAACTTATCCAACGAGATGAACGTGGTTTTGGAACAATTACCTGTTAAGAAACAACTGCTATTTCTAGTACTTTTAAACAATTGTACTGTCAAATAAAGTATTTTTAAAGCATTCTCATGAACTTATTTTGAATCATAAATTTGCTTAAAATCTGAAGTTTAATATTACCAGTTTTCCAGACTGGAATTGCATGTCAAGATTTAGGAAAGACAATACTTCACTTGGAATTATCAATGTAACACACAAAAAAAAAAAAAAAAAAAAAAAATTTACCTTGTCAAGAGCTTGTTTCAAAGAAGCAGCAATTTCTTTCATGTAATAGGAGTGGAAAGCAACACCAGAACTTTGAACTTCTCTGGCAAAAATATCTTTTGCCTTTAATTCTTGCACAAATTTAGTAACAGATTCAGCAGGACCAGAAATTGTCACAGAGTCTTCAGCATTATGGCAAGCAGGAACAACACCTTTTGGACACATTGAATGAGCCTCTTGCCAAGTCAGACCTATAGAAACAAAGACAAAGTAAATAATTACATTTGAGTACATTAGAAGCGTTAACAGTTGGAATGTCAAGTAACTCAAAAAATGTTTAACCTTGAATTGTTTAATTTGCAGCTGTGTGCACACATGAGTGAGCGCTGAATATCCAGATGCCACAACACAAAAAGGCTTACATAGAGCCAAACAGAACTTTACAGATTCTTAAAGCTTCAAGACTAGTAAACATTGGTTAAGTTATGTCCCCACTTAAGCAAAGCTTCTTAAGCATGAAATTCTATTATTTCAAGCTTTTGCATGTTTATATATCCTTCAACCAAAGCCAAAGAAATCTTATAGATTTATCAGGCAAGTGATTTTAAGTTTAAAATATCAATACAAATTATGCTGTAGAGACAAAAAAAAAAAAAAAAAAAAAAGACAAAAAAAAAAAAAAAAAAAAAAAAAAAAAAAAAAAAAAAAAAAAAAAAAAAAAAAAACAAAAAAAAAAAGACAAAAAAAAAAAAAAGACAAAAAAAAAAAAAAAGAGACAAAAAAAAAAAAAAAAAAGACAAAAAAAAAAAAAAGACAAAAAAAAAAAAAAAAAAAAAAAAAAAAAAAAAAAAAAAAAAAAAAAAAAAAAAAAAAACAAAAAAAAAAAAGAGACAAAAAAAAAAAAAGAGACAAAAAAAAAAAAGACAAAAAAAAAAAGACAAAAAAAAGAGAAAAAAGAGAAGAGACAAAAGAGAGAAGAGACAAAAGAGAGAAGAGACAAAAGAGAGAAGAGACAAAAGAGAGAAGAGACAAAAGAGAGAAGAGACAAAAGAGAGAAGAGACAAAAGAGAAGAGAAAAAAGAGAAGAGAGAAAAAGAGAAGAGAGACAAAAGAGAAGAGACAAAAAAGAGAAGAGAGAAAAAGAGAGAAGACAAAAAGAGAGAAGAGAAAAAAAGAAGAGAAAAGAGGAAAGACAAAGAGAAGAGACAAAGAGAGAAGAGACAAAAAGAGAAAGAGACAAGAGAGAAAAAAGAGAGAAGAGAAAAAAGAGAAGAGACAAAAAGAAGAGACAAAAAAAGAGACAAAAAAAGACAAAAGAGAAAAAAAGAGAAGAGAAAAAAGAAGAGACAAAAAAAGAAAAAAGAAAAGAAAAAAAAAAAGAAAAAAAGAGAAAAAAGAAATAAAGAGAAGAGAAAAAAAAGAGAAAAAAGAGAAAAAAAGAAGAAATAAAGGGAAGAGAAATAAAGGAAGAGAAATAAAGAGAAGAGAAATAAAGGGAAGAGAAATAAAGAGAAGAGAAATAAAGGGAAGAGAAATAAAGGGAAGAGAAATAAAGGGAAGAGAAATAAAGGGAAGAGAAATAAAGGGAAGAGAAATAAAGGGAAGAGAAATAAAGAGAAGAGAAATAAAAGAAAAAAAAAAAAAAAAAAAAAAAAAAAAAAAATGAGTCCCTGCTTGTTAGTGGATTAGAGGAGTTCACACACACACACAAAACTTGGCTTATATATGATGATCTGAAAGTATAGGCATTCATCGGAATAGAATTTGTTTCACAAGTAGGTTGCCTGTACTAGTCTCGATTTGCATTATTAATTCATGCTGTCTAAGTAGCTGTTACCATGCAAAAAGCTTGCAACTCACCAACAGCTGCCATCCTGCCCTCAGGTAGGGTTGCATCCAAGATGCAACGACCTCGCCAATATGCAGCCAAAACAGTTTCCTCAGCAGTTAGTGATCCATCAGCATAGCCACAGCCAAGTTCTCCCACAGAATGCCCAACAATACCATCAGGCTTTATTCCCATAGCTGTCAAAAGGTCTACAAGTGCAACCTGAGTTTAGGGAGAAAAGTTTTACATATTAGGATAATAGGCCATTAACAAAAACTCTGCACTAAAAATGTTCATATTTAATTAGAAATATGCCAATAGTAAAAGCAGAAAGTCTGAATGGTAAAGGGTAGAACTGTCAGAGTTCAAATATGAAAGGTTCATTAAATACAAATTTAACCATGACACCAGATCCCTTTTCTTTATCTTATGAATTAGTTACAATGGCAGTGAAGTTGGTTAGGAAAGTTAAGATGTCTATAAACTGAAAATTAAGGAGAATTGATAGCAGAGACACAGAAGTATATATCAATTTATTTGTATAGCATTTTTATCTTGGTTGGATCTACCAGCTTTTTTTTTTGGGGGTGGGTAAGAATCATGCAAACATATGAGAAAACAAGAGTACAAGTTTACCTGGATAGCAGCGATACCCACAAAGGAGTTTAGTGTGTTATTGAAAGTTTCTGCAGTACTCTCCATCAGCAACTGACTTAACTTTACTCCCAAGGGTTGTAAAACAGCTTCAGACTTCATGATAGATGCCCTAAAGGCTTCTAAATACATGAGGCTTTTACCCATGCCAGGCCACTGGGAACCCATACCAGCAAATACAAACCATATAGGTCTATTTTCAGGAGAGCTTTTCTGAAATTAAAAGAATTTAATTTACATTATTGAACTTAATACAGATAAATAAATTTTTAAAAATTATGCAAAAACCAGAGCCCACGTTTTGAATTGGTTTTACTAAATACTTATATACAGCTTGAAACATTATTGAAGGAAAAAAAGTTTCTGGAGCAGTTAAGACAGCCAACTTGTAGGTATCAAATCTGCAGCCTGATGCTTAATTATTAGCTGAATTTGAGTCAAATTCAGTTTTTGATTAATATTAAAATTTGAATTGAATACAGATTATACTGAAATTTTAAATTATACTACAGACTTACCTATTTGAGCATAATTAGGTTTTAATTCTATAACTCATTGTCATATTCTCTAACCATTGGGCTTGTTTCTCAAAGTCTAGGAAAAAAAGAAATTGGAATGTTGGACTTAAAGAATGATATCCAATGATTATTTGTTGCATCAACTGCTCAATGTTTTAGTGCAGCTACTTACACTGATTTGTTTCTCATTTGTCTCAGAATTGAGAAGTGTGAATCCACGGAATGGTTTGTTTGCTATCGATTGGGAAATAGTTTCTTGCATCAGAGCATGAAAATCACAGTCCTTAGGGTTCTCCATTACAGCATCAAGCACAGTACTGACTGCTTCTTGAGTACGTCCAGCATATGTAACAAGTCTTGGTAATTCACTGGCTGAGTGGGAGGTTTCCTTTTTGTTTTGGTAAGATCTCAACAGAACATGAACATTTGAACCACCAAAACCAAATGAGTTAATACCAACATAGCCACCATTCCATTGTAGGCGTTCAGTCACAACTTTTAGGCGGCCGTCCAACAAGCCAGGAACGTCAGGGTTAGGGTCTTTGAAGTGGAGGTTACTGGGAATCATTCCATCTTCCATGGCTATGAGAACTTTAGCTAATGCAGCCAGACCTAAAAATATATTTAGCAATAAGAAAATAGAGTTAGCTCCCTTGGAATGAATAAAAGGGAAAGGTCATGCAAGCACAGTTTGACAAATTCCCACCTAGTCCAGCTATTTTCCAAAATTTGTTCAAGTGACCAGTCTAATGTAGACTTTAAGCGAAGAACTTTTCAACAACCCCCCCCCCATTTCTTTACATTTTCAGTTAGAGAGAATCAACATTGTACAATTTTGCATGCTAGCACTAGCTACTAGTAGCCATAGAATCAAAGCTTAATGTTGAACTAAGATTTGATTCTCTTTACATCTGATAATGTCAACGTTTAAATCTGGAGTGAGAAGCTTTAACATCTTGCCATGTAAATTGTTTGAAGACTTACCAGATGCAGGTTCAGGATGTCCCATATTAGATTTTGTTGAGCCAATCAACAGAGGACCTTCTCTCCCTTTGCAAAAGACATCAGTGATACTATTTAATTCTTGGGGGTCACCAGCTTTTGTTCCAGTGCCATGGGCCTCCACATAAGCAACATCCTTTGGGTCAATGCCAGCCTCTTGGTAAACTTCAGTCAAAAGTCTTTTCTGGATTTCACCAGATGGGAATGTGATTCCTAAAAGATTAAATATATAGTAAAAGATAAGAATTCTTAAAGTTTTTGTCCCTCCATCCCCATCAAGTAAAATAAAAATAGAAGTACAATCAATTTATAGGAATATTGTATAATATTGTTTTAGAAAATACTGGTTAAATGAAACATCAGCTTTAATCACCAAGTTAAAGAATTTGCCATAGTCAAAAACTGTTGACCACACTTTAAGATCAGTTTATTGGCCATGTGCATAAATCAGGTAAGCAGGGATTCAAGTATTTCCCTTACAAAAGAAAATTTTGGAAAGGTGTATAATTTGCAATTGCTCGGAAATTGTTGACTGTTGAGTTTGGTATATTAACCTTTTTTGCCATTCTACTCAAGAAATGAAAATCCTTTTTTTATTGATATACCAACTTAAGGGGGGGGCAAAACAAAAACACTACCTTGTTCTTTATTGCCATCAGCATTGTTTTTTGAGTGTATAATAGTTGCATAAATACGTCTTGACTGTTTGGCTTTTTGTAAAAAGGCAACAACAACTGCTTCACTGCGTACATATCCACTACCTGAAAAGAAAATAGTTACACATATTACAGGAAGTAACCCTATAGTTCAAATCAGACACTACTGGGATTTGTTAAATAAAGTACAGTAAAGATTATAGCTTTTTAAATCTTAAAGAGAAAAGTTTTAATAGTAATTTATTTTAGGACTAAAATGAAACATCTTAGTGGGGGGGGGGGAAGAGACAGTAAAGGGACTTTACCTGAAGCATCAAAAGATCTACAACAGCCATCAGTAGAAACCATGTTAAGTTTCTTGAATTGTAAGGAAGTTGTTGGTTTAAGACACAAACTTGTGCCTGCAACGATGGCAGCATCACATAGGCCCAGGCGGATACTGGCTAAGGCTTGATCCATTGCAAGCAGGCTAGATGAGCATGCAGTGTCCATAACAAAACTGGGGCCTTTACATAAAAAAAAAAAAAAAAAAAAAAAAATAATCACAACACTTCAAAACGCAGCCTATTTTTTTTTCAGTGAAAATTTATGCATTACAGAGGCTCACAATATATTGTCCAGCTGACAATTATTGAAAGATTGTATGTTTTCATAGAATTACTACATATTTTAACTTCATAAATATAGGAAAAAAAAAAAAAAAAAAAAAAAAAAAAAGCACAGAAGTAGCAATATTCTAGAAGAATTATCAAATAAAATGCAAGATTAAGCTTTGAATTTTACCACAACACATACATAAGTGAGTTGTAAGAGTCAGTTACCCTCCTTACTCTCATGAATTTATTGATCCATTCATAATTAGGTCTTGGGTAATTAT
Organism: Acanthosepion pharaonis; assembly: GCA_903632075.3. Taxonomy (NCBI): domain Eukaryota; kingdom Metazoa; phylum Mollusca; class Cephalopoda; order Sepiida; family Sepiidae; genus Acanthosepion; species Acanthosepion pharaonis. The sequence continues at coordinate 655,535 of CAHIKZ030000344.1, forward strand.
GTCTGGAGAAGATTATACTATTGCAGTGACTTGTCTAGCTGAATATTGAATACTACTATTACAACTACAGTTGTGCTGCCTTGCTAGACCCCAAATCACAAGATGAGATATGGGGAGATTACTGTCCATGTTGGTATGGGCTGAATCATCCTTCTAAGAATTCATCCTAACTGTGCCTCTTGTTGCCAGACAGCCACCAGGTAAACATCTGTTAATTGCCATTAACCTATTATCCTAGAGGATGAGTGAATGAATGACAAGTCAGCTTTTCATAATATGAAGAGTATGTACAGGGGAAAAAACTGTTACAAGTTCATAAAATGAGTGCAATCAATTTAAGTTGTTCCTTCAAAGGTTATACTTTTGAATAAAATATTGGACTTGAACCAGAAGTATTCTCAGAAAAGATCAGCAGTCAATGATCTTTTATCAGCTACAATTAGAGCCAATAATCAAGTTATGAGGAAGTAGGTTTTTATGCTTAAAAATTATAATTTAGACAAATCAAAATTTATCACTTGTTTTATGTGGTAATTAAGTTACATTTCAAGAGTTAATTGAAGAGACCAGCATTTTGGAATAATAAAATGTTAATTATATTTGTGATTTGGAAGTTAAATTACACAAGAAAAAAAACTGCATAATTTTTACCTTTAAAGTCAAAATAATAAGACAATCTGTTTGCAAACATTGAACGAGCACAGCCTGTCATGTGATAGCCCACTGTAGTCTCTGGGTCAGATGACCAAGCTTGGTGAGCTTCAGATTCACTGGCACCAACAAAGACCCCAGTTTTAGAGCCTCTCAATGAATGAGGATCAAATCCTAAAGTTAAAAAAGAAAAGTGATATATATTAAACTTGTAAAAATACAAACCATCTCAAAATATTTTGGACCAAGAATCCAAATGGTAAAATCTGTGCTCCTTTAAATAGTAATTATTCTTACAACACATACTTAAAGGGACTAATCTAATGTGTAGAAATTGAACAATCTTACATCTTTAGAGAAATATTAGATTCCCTCTTAATCTTATGTCAACACATTTTCATACAGGTAAGAAAAGGAGTCAAATATACACATGAATTGCAACCATATATAAAACCTTCATAGAACTGGAGGAAACATTTATTCCAAGAAAGGGTATATTGGGGAAACATATACATACAAAGCCTAGCAAAAGTGCAGGTGTAAATTGAAATACAGGAAGACAAAACAATATACTTTACAAAAAAAGTACACCAAGATTGACAATGACTTATTAACAGAAATCAGAAGTACGTCCAAAAGGAACTTACCACTTCCTATAAGAATTATGAGTTGGAATGAAAAAAAAAAAAATCCCAGAACTACACAACACTAAAAACCTAACTCAAATGCATATGCAACACACATGCAAAATTACCAAAATACACAAGACAACACACAAACCTTTACAATATACCATTATAACACAACCAGACAAAAAAAAAAAAAAACGTAACAACTGTTAGGTCATATCAACAAATACAAAATTCCCCACAAATCTCTACTTAACCCCATACAGAAACAAATTTAGAAAGACAAGACAATTTACTCCAAAACTTACTCTAAGATTAAATACACCCAAAAACAATTTTAATGAACCGAGATTCTTAGATATTTCTGATGAGTATATCACATACCTACTATAAACCTACATTTTAAGCCATCACCCAAAAAGCTGTCTAAAATCCATCCCCTATTCCTTAGCATATAGAATTTGCACTATAGTGGCCAATAAAGCCTCTGAAAAACCTGCCTAGAAAATTACATAAATCTCAAAATGATACTACACACCACTAATAAAGGGTTTTGAACTAGCAGGAAAAAAAAAAAAAAAAAAAAAAAAAAAAAGACTTTACATCAACTATGAAATCCAAAAGAAACACAAAATAAATTATAGAAGGAAACTACTACACTTTAAAAATCCCAGAACATTCACCAAAAAAAAAAAAAAAAAAAAAAAAAAAAAAACTCCAATAATGTAATTTATGTACTCATGTCCAAAATGTGACAAGTTTCAGACTGAAGCACTAAGTTTCCCTGCACAAGAGCAACATTAAATTACCAGACAACAGAAAACTGTCAACAACCACAAATGCAACAGTAACTTTAAAATTATGCCAATATATCAAACAAAAACAAACTAGACAGACCACATGCACCCTACAAAGGGATAGGTAGGTATGTACATGCACACAGTTTGTACTCACCAGCATCTACAATAGATTCATAAGCAACTTCTAATAGCATCCGGAGTTGAGGTTCCATAGCATCTGCTTGTTTAGGAGGAATGCCAAAGAATGCAGCATCAAATTTGTCAAGCTCTTTTAATTTTCCACTGCGTTTTGGTAAGTCATATAAACCTAAAAAAAAAAAAAAAAAAAAAAAATTCACTTTTAATCAGTTTATTAATTACAACATAATAAAATTCATGTTCACATGACTATTACATCTAAACCATTCAAAAACATACTTACCAACAGGCCAACGTCTTTCATCTTCAGTGACCATATCAATTTCTTGAATAAGTTTCTCACGAAATTCTGCAACATTTCCAGATTCTGGTAGGCGTCCAGAAATGCCAGTGATTGCCACTTCATCACAACTGTGGATGACAGGGATTCTGGCTTGAGGCCCACTTTCTGTGGCAGCCTCCCCTAAAGTTGGGTCATCACACATGTGTGCTGGCATATTATCAACTTGATCTGAGAAGAAATGAAAAATTGTTATTAGTAAATTAAAATTAGTTACTAATTATCTTAGTGCTGAAGAACATGGCATATATAAGATGTAAAAAATAATCTTCAAATGGAAGCTGGTGTAGCTAAGAAGGTTAATTTCTATATTTGAATTACTGACATTCTCTCAAGTATATATATATATATATATATATATATATATATATATATATATATATATATATATATATACACACATACATACATACATACATGTGAGAGGAAAAAATCTTATTCTTTCCAAGACAGATTTTATATTTACAAAAGCAAGTTTAAAATCAAGCAGTATTACATAAAGGTTTTACTGTGGAAAATGAGATGTGACAGATAAAAATCCAGACACACAATCACTTACTTTGAAGTATCTACTTCACCTGTAGAAAGTGAAGTACTTATCTTCAAGTATTATGGAGTTGCTTCACTGGTTCTCAAGTAGACTCAAAAAGCCATAGATATTTTAAAAATATTAATATCCAGAATTTCACCTGCCATGTCTGCCTGGTTGTAGCAGGAGTTATATTTGGCCAGTTTGATTAGTAATAATAGTGCTGCAACAAAACATGGATTGAGGAATCCTCACTAAGTGCCCTTATGCCAAAAAGGCTAACCTTATATTGCATTTCAACCTTGTGTATATAATTAAACAAAAGACTTGAAACAACCTGGAAATTTCTATTTTCTCAGTTCAAGATTAAGGAAAGTGCAATATCCCAATTAAATTTAATATGGAACTGCTGAAAACCGCCAATCAGTATAAGATTGTTTTAAAGGCTATCAAAGCTGTAAAGTTCAATTTTGATGGTTATTTTCTGTAGGAAAATTTTAGAATAGAAAGTGTTTTTAATTCCATTGAAATAAGATTACTTTAAAATATTTCTATGCCCATAAACGCTTTATTAACTGGTTATCTAAATGATTTTTTTAAAACGATGTGACCAAGTTTCTGAAGGGGTAAAAATCCAGATTTGTAAGGAATATGGATAGAAATAAGCAGAACACTGAAAAACACTTGTTCTATTGAAAGTGCTATTAATCTTTTTTTTTTCAAGAGGTAAGGTCAATACATCTCAGCCTCAAGCAATTTGCATTCTCCGTGTCACAGGTTAATGGGCCATTAAGTAAAGACAAGTATTTTAGATAAAGTAATGAAAATAGAGCAAACATTAGCCCAATGGTTGAGATGCAAATAGTGTGGTGGTTACTAGAATAGGAAGAGAAATCAGCAGAGCTCAAGGACTATAGTCTTCATTTTTGTATAAATGCCCTTGGGAAACCATCTTTTCTATCCCAAATTTGGGTTAAGATAAATAGATGTAGTTTAAGGTGGTGGTGAGTCTAGAAGGAAAATAAAGGTTTCCCCATCTTCCAAGAATGTCAACAAAAAACAGATCATCTATAGTCATTAAAGAAAGAAAAAAAAAACCCAAGAATAAAATATATCTTGCAGATCACTTATTACTGTATAGAAGCAAAGACTAACTTCTATTAAGAGGTTTCAAAATAAGTTATTCTCATTAAAATTTACATTTTAAATGCAATTCATTCACAATTAACAGGAAGTTCATTTACAGATCATAAATTGAAAGGTTTCTACTTACATTATAGCTAATTCTACTAAAGCTAGCTGGAGCAAATGTAGCTAGACTTAAGACATTTAAACTCACTTTTGTTTCTTTCTCTTAATTGCCAATATTTGGATAAGAATGCTGCACAGAATCTGTAGTATACAAATGCACTCTCACACATTGAGAATCCTAATGTTGTGAAAATCTATATAGGATGCACAAAAATGAATATAAATTAAGATGGAGACAGCATTTGACTTCATTCAATAATACGAAGTATCGTACCCAAATATCCCTATAAAAAAAAAAAAAAAAAAAGAAAAAAGAAAAAAGGAAATATTTTTCTGTAGATATTGTCTGATATACTTAAAAAAAAATATAATTCACATTTATCTTATTTGATCATAAATTATATTTATAAATGCATAATTCTAATATTAATTAGACAGTACCATATATAATCTATTAGTAAATTAAATTTAGTATTTTAGATATGTATAAATAAAAACATAAGTATATAAAATTATTCCTATTTGAATACCCCTTTAAGAAAATCTGGATGTAGTGTAAAAAAGCAAAACACTGTAGTGTAAACTTTAGGATAAAATAAACCAGACAATAACTTGACAGCTTGAAAGAAAGTCAATGTAGCTAGCCAGAATTCTCTTAACACACAATTTCCAGTTAAAGGACTTAATCGTATAGAAGATCGGATGTTAGAAATCAGTTAAGTTTGTAAATTTCTTTAAGTGCTGATGTTTTAAGTTTGTTATGTCATTTCAGGTATGTAAAATGTAATTGTCAACAATAAAGCCAACCTTAGTTGCACATAATTGTAGCTTTGGTATGATTGTGTTTAGTGATTCATAAGTCAACCTTACACTGCAAAGGAATTCATGTACAAGATCTCTTGCAAGTCAAAGAGAAAATAAAAACTGATAAGGTATCAATAACTACTGACGCTTAAATTTTCTCTAAAGTCAACAGCTTGAGAGTAAATAAGGTGAATTTTCAAACCCTTTTAAATAGAAGTTGTAGATACCAAATGAAAATATAAAATTTGACTGCAAATCAAGATTAAGTTTTTTATCAATTGAAAGTAAATGCACTCAGTTTTTTGACATTGTATTTTATGAGAGTCATAATTTGATGATTATTTTCATGTTTGTAGAATAGAGAATTTGTTACAAAACAATTTGTGCTAAGATGTTTAAACTGAGAACACAGTTAATTCCAATTGCAGCTTATCTTGGAAATCCTTTTCTCAACCGGCACTTAATATTGAAATACTAAATGTTCTAATTTAGTAAATATTTAGTAAAGGAGAAATCTTATCTAAATATGGAAAATACTGATTCATATAAAGACTCAAAATGCAAGATACATTAGATTTAGAACATGTAGAACCATGAAGATTAATAGCAATGCTCTCTAATCTATTTTACCAGAGGAAAAGAAAAAGGTTAGAATATTTGTATTGTATGGAACACTACTGATGTGTTGTTGGAAGATAATTGATGTTGGGAAGTTTAAGGCCATGCTTTAAAAAGATTCAACTCCAAAGCAAAGCGCAAAAAAAAAAAAAAAAAAAAGAAAGAAGCAGATGCAGGTATTTTACTCACTTGCTAAAGAGGTAATTTTTAAGACAAACAGATCCTCCTCCACCTTATAGGGAGGAAGAAAAGTCACAAGAGTAAATTGGTCAATATTCCTCTCCCAGTTGTAGAGCATCTTTTCAGCCAAAACATGCCAAGACATGATTCAACCTGGCATGAATGATCATGTAGGGAAAGAAAACTAAGTGCTGTCCTTCAATATGAATTGGATAATTAGTTGAATGTTTTTATCAGAGTAAGAAGGGTAGAAAAAACAAGAAAGCAAGTAGCAGGCATCAAACAATATTTCTGATCAATAATATAGAATCAAAGGAAATATTCAAGACAAGAAAGTCATGGCAGAAAACTTGCTATGAAGAACGATGGAAGTCTATCAACATAATATTTCAAGTCAAGAGCAATTAGAAGCGATTATACAATGCTTAATTTCAATAAATTAAACATGTTAGAAACAGCTGAAAAATTCATTAAAGTTTTATTTTAAGATTCCAGTGTTTATAGCCTAAAGCATTTTTGTGTGCGTGTATGTATGAGTGCATGAACACTATAAACACGTGTATGCATGAATAAGTATGTACTTGAGTGGGAATGCACAAGTGTCAGCGAGTATGTGTATTTATGAATGTGAATGAATGATAATTTTACATTCTATATTAGGTTTTATATTACAACAGCTTGGAACATCACTAAGGGAGCAATAAAGCTGTTAGCCATGAAGCAAGAGTAATAGTGGTTAGTAATTACTACTTGGAAATTATCAGTTGTAACTTGCTACAAAGATAAATATGATTGGTATTTCATGTAATGTTACAGTTAGAGTAACAATAATAAATAAACAATTAGCCTATTATTGGAAAGAAGCTATCATGTATAAATTCACAGCATGGCCATATATTTTAAAAAAATTAAATGGCATCAAGGCAATTTAAAATTTTTAAAGTATCAGACTGATCACAACCTGATCTTGCAGCAGTGAGAAATTTTAATGTTCTGATAAAAAGTTTAACTTTTCAATTTCAGCTAAGCATTAAATTATCAAATTACTATACCTAAATAGGTATATTCACTTTATTATGTGAGTTTTAAGTCGCAAACTTTCTAATATAGCTTTGTATGACAAAGATTTGCTAAAAATAGTGGTCAATCAGAACCAACTAGTTTCAAGACAACAGTTGTATAGAAATACAGTTTTAACTAAATTTTAATGTTAATTTTAACACCATTTTTGGTTTTAAAATAGGTTGGTTTTGTGAGATGGAACCAAACTAGTGGGATCTTAGGATGTCAATCCAAACAGCCCAAAATAATTTTGTAATTCAAAAGTAATGAGATTTGGCAAACTATCACTGGTAACTTCAAATAGGATTATAACTGAGCAGCACCAAGTTTTTGGTTAAGGATTTAGCAATTAGCACATTTACTTGTGCTGGAACAAAAATGTTCCTCTTTACATTAGGAGATGCTTTCTGAAAAGAAATCTACCTACATAGTATAGAAACAGGATTGTTCTAGTGGGAATGACTAGCATATTCTAAGAATTATCTAAAGAGTTTAGAGAAGCAAAGAGTCTGCCAACATGTGAAGAAAAAAAAAAAATCATTCTTAGAACTGGTTTAAATGAGCAATAAAACTAAGACAATAACAATTGTATTTGAAAAAAACATTTATGAATGAAACTTTTAGAATACTATATTTGATAAATGGAGTCAGACAAGGTTTGAAATGGAGAAAGAATAAAAAAATAAGATTAGGAGTGAAAGTTAAAGTCAGCAGAGCAAGATACAATCTTGCATGAAGGAAGGACAAAAATCAGTAAATATGAATTAAGAATAAATAGCTGGTTGCAGCATTACAATAGTTTGATCAAGTCAAGTGCTGAACAAGACAAGTCACACGCTGACCAGACTGAATTACTGAGCAGACACATTCAGTTGAATTAGCATTAGGGCTTTTACCCATCATTTTAAGAGGAAGGTAAAGAAATTTGAAAGGTTATATAACTATCATTGCTATGACAATGAAAACATGGAATGACAGACTCCAATTAAAAGAGGTCAGAGGTAAGGAGTCACCACTTAACAGAAATGTCAACTGGGACCCAAAGTCAAATAAAAGACAAGAAATACCAAAGATTCCAACATTAACCAATCAGATGACATTGGTGACAATTCAGACTTGTGAATTAAGGTATTTTTAAGTTTATAAAGCAACTTTTCAGAAATTTTAGATTCTTACCCTTACAACTTGAGGAATCTACGAGTTGTCCTCAACATCTATTGAATGTCTTGATCATTGTATTCTTTATCCTACACAAGAATGGAAGTGTGTGTGTGGGCTCTAAAAAACATTAAGCTATCTATAAACAGAACAAATAAAAGCCACATTCTACATTCAAATGTAGAACAAATTCTATACAGAGTACATTTACATTTCTTTTGAAATATGAATGTTTAGAGCAGAGTACTTTGTTATTGCCCAGTCTAATATCTTACAAAAAAGTTCCATTAATTTTCGATTAAGAAAAAAAATTTTTTTTTTTTAAAGTACAAAAATTGAAAGATTAAATCTCATGCCGTTTAGGAAAAGTTATTACAGAAAATGAAGCTACCATTTAAATTTAAAGAAGTTTAAAATGTACAATAAAATCAACATGTTAATTCACTTTTATAATTGCAGGCGAGAGTGGGGGGGGAGTTAAAGCAATTAGATTACTTTACCTTGAATTGAGTTATTTGCCTGTAGGCAACTGGTTATTTTATCTAGTTAATTTAAAATCCTACGTGATTTTTGTTTATGTTCTATAACCTTATCAAGTCCAAAATGTAACAATTCAAATTTACTTTTTATATTTGAAAGTAGAGTAGAAAATGGACAGAAAGGCAGGAAGAAAGGAAAAAGGTAATTTCAAACTGCAACATGGGGATCACAAAGAGCATTACAAGTCCATATTTAAAGTAAAATGTAAAGTCATTTTTCACAAGCCAGTATGAAATTAAGATATGCTACATGCTTTGAATTTTGTTTCAGGGATTTAACAAAAATATTGGCCTACTTTAAAGTTTATGTAATAAAAAGTAAAGTAAAATCTGCATACATCAGAATTATCTCAAAAGTGTTAGATGTTTTACAACTTTTACTGTACACTTATATAAAAAGTAACAAGTCTATTTCACTGCAGATATATATTCTGCATTTAATTAGTATTAGTCAAATAACAGCTTTTAAAATTAAAAGATGAGAATGAATGTATACAATAAAAGTCAACTAATCTAGTTAAAAATGAAATTCATTTCTTTTGAAGCCAGGCTAATGCTACTTAGTTTTAGTGAACAGATGTAACAAGTAGAGAAGTGAAAATCATTGATGTGAACAGCAATTTTACTGCCAAGCACAATTATAGTTACATACAAACACTTTTGCTTAGTATTTTAGCATCAACCAATTCTGACCACAGTATTTTAAATGGATTCAGTACCTCAAATTAGTAATTGCTTTTCCAATCAAAAATGAATTTAGTTTCTATATAATTTGAAAAAATTTGAACACAATCAAGTAATGTCATTGCTCATCCTCAAATATAGGCATCAACAGATTTCTTTTGCAGTAGTCATTACATTAACATTTTGATGAACTTTCAAATGTGTTTTTTTTTTTTTTTTTACTCCAACTGAAACATTTTACACTTTAAGAGTAAAATTTCTGCATGGGGTGTGATTTTTTAGACCATGACCACATTCATTGCAAATTAGGTCAAATTTTGTGGCATTTTCAAGGAAATTAACTTTTCCATATGCAACATGATTCTGTTCAAAGAATCTTGTCTTTGCGCACTGCTTTCCTCCAGAATGAAAGATATCAGGTCATCCCATAAGTTCTGTCCGAATTTTAACTTTGTTAAAATGAACAAAAAATTTAAAGAGTATTTTATAATGTCTAATGGAGCTGAACATTTTTATGTTTAGATGCATTTAAACTGATCAAATTTTATTTCAGAGAACAATAAAATTAAATTTTGTTCGATTAAAACCCTGCTAACATGGAAGTACCCAAGAATTATTTGAGGCACAATGTCTTGAGTTCAAGAAAGGAAACTCAGTTGCCGAAGCAGCTAGAAACATTCACTCAAATTATGGAGAGGAATGTGTGAATGAAAGAACTTGCAGAAGATGGTTTGCAAAATTCAGGTGGAGATTTCACTCTTGAAGATGAAGATCTAACCGGACGTCCAGTTGAGTTTGATGAAAAGCTTCTTGAAGCAGTCCTTGAAGAAAATCCTGCTTTATCAGTTGAGGAATTGGCAGTGGTTCTCAGTTCAAACCATACAACTGTTCATCTTCAACAACTTGGAAAAGTTCCTAAACTTGGAAAATGGGTGCCTCATGAATTGTCTGAAAACAACCTCAAATCCCAAGTTGACATCTGCTCTTTTCAACTTGTTTCACCTTTTTTGGATAGACTTGTGATGAAAAATGGATGCTTAATGTTAAGCATCGTAGACAGTGGCTTGGTAAAGGGGAAGGACCCCAGCCAAGAAGGGAACTTCATGGGCAAAAGGTTCTTTCAATCTGGTGGGATCGTCAAGGAATAATCCACTTTGAATTCTTACCACCTAATGCAACAATTAATGCTCAAATATACTGTCAGCAATTAGAGCATTTGAACCAAGCTCTGAGGAAAAAAAAGACCTGCTGCAGTGAATTGAAAAGAGGTGATGTTTCATCAGGACAATGCGCGACCCCACACAGCAAGAATCACGTCACAAAAGATCAAAGAACTTGGTTGGGAGAAAATTCCTCATCCACCTTATTCTCCTGATCTTGCTCCTTCAGGCTACCATTTGTTTTGTAGCTTACAGAATCATTTGGAAGAAACAGCTTTTGTAACACAGGAAGAGGTTAAAACTGATATTTCTGAGTTCTTTGAATCAAAGCCAAAAGAATTTTACAGTAATGGAATTAGTAAGCTTGTTAATAGATGGAAGGAAGTCATAGATAATCAGGAAAAATACATTGATTGAATCTGTAATTAAATGTAACATTGTCACATGTTTTCTTTATTCAAAATTCGGACAGAACTTATGGGATGACCTGATAGAACTGAGTTTTCCTGTTATTTTGCATGATGTTTGCTTCCTGCAGTATGGTCTTTATACCACAATTTAGGCTTGGACAGCATTTTTTATTCAGCCAATTCCTTATAAAGAAATTAAGAATCCAATCATCCTTCATGAAAAGTCCATGTCAAAACGAGAGAGAGACACACACACACAGTTATAAGTTTGGTTGTCTGCCCTTGTTACTAAGAGCCATATAAAAGTAGATTCTTCTTTTCACAGATTTCAGACTCAGAGTAGGCTTTGTTTGGAGAGAGCTGCTATGTTACTATGGGTTTTTTTTTTCCAAGCTAAATGTGAGACCTAATGCACAACATGTTGTCAAGGAATTCTTAAGATGTTGCATGTCACAATGGGAATAAGCAACAAGATCACAATAGTCAGTGTACAGGAAATTGCATATTACGACAATAGCCTAGTTTTCATTGCAAACAATTTCATGTTCAGTCTGTTCAATATATAGACTATGTGAGCACTAAATTCTTAGTTCTAAACTCCATTTCCATAATTTTTTTTTTCATCAAGAAACCTAGAACGTATTTGTAGACTCCCATAAATAGAAGATATGAACTCTTCAAGACTTACTGCATTAAGTAACATCCATTCTCTTCCCCAGTTCCTCAGACATCTTTCATGCAAGCCATATTCAATTTTTTTGGAATGGTAGCATAGAGTTTCCAGCATAAAGTGGACACTGAACATATCCCAAGAACCTGTATGCAAACATTTTGTACTTTTCTTTTTGTTGGAAAAGAGCATTTGCTAAGTAATCAACATTTGCAATTGTAACAAACCTTTGCTGTTACACTTTCCAATGCAAAGTTTTCAATTTACAGTTTGGTAATCTTTGCAAACTCAACCACTGAAGTCAACAAGTATGAAGAATTAGCAATAGGTGGATTCTTGCCAACATGCTCCTTTAGCTAGGGATAAGTTTTTCAGTTTCAGAAGACAGTCAAGTGCAGATGTTCATTAAAATAAACCTATCTGATATCAGTAAGTGCACATAGAAGCTGTTCCAGCCAAGAGACTATGGAATTCTTCACTGCAAACACTACACAAGTCTCAACTTATCCTTTTGCTTTCCTGTTCCAATAAAAAGTGATAGCCAGAAGACTGTTTCATGAGGAGACAGTCTCTGGAGATGTTTCAGACAAGTCATATTGTAGTTTGTTTTTTTTTGCTACAAGCACTGATCTTTGTTGTACTGGCTACACAGTCTGATAACATCCAGATATTCCAACAGCCAATCTTCAATGGATACAAATTTTTTTTATACCCCCTCTCCCAACATAATTTAACATTTTTATTACTTCAAATGTTATCATAGTGGACACTTATTTGAAAGATGTTCCATTTTTATTAAATGGTGTTATATCTGTAGTCAAGAAATCTTAAACATGTATTCTCCAGACATTGAACCTGCATCCCCCTTTTGTAGGCAAAACCACTGATGTGGCAAGCTTTACTGCTAGGCCATGAAAGTCACCAAGAAGAGGGGGTGCAGGTTCAATTCCTACTGGAGAACAGGTTTTTCTTTAACGTTTCTCTAAGGTGCAAACTAATATACATAATACATACCATTTAGCAAAAGTGTATTTCAAATATGAAGTGTCCATTAATGTTTCGAGTAATAAAAATACCATTAAAATTCATTAAGCCTTAAGTCTCATAATAAAAATTAGTTAATGCTATAATTACGCATCGAGGATAGAGTGAAAGGGTCAGTGAAAAATGTAAAAACGTAGATATTGAAGTCAACATGTAGGCATAAATATTTAAAATGCATTTTATGAAATTTCTTGAATGCTAGTTTTCATACCAAGATTAGGTTTAATATTTCCAATAATAAAAAACTTTTCCATATTTCAAAAGAATTGATTGGAATCATTTGTTTCTATCAGTAAAATCAACCATATTGATAGGTTTGTCAACAATTCTATTAAACTTTCAAAATAGACTTCTGAAAATATTGAGGAAAAAAACCTGATTGAAAGTTTAATCTGAACTGAAACAAATCAGTTTAAAATATCACAAGAGTTAAAAAAAAAATAAAGTTTTTTTTTATATGTTGACAGATTCAATGACAGCCTGAGATTTAGTGAGGACATAATTGAGGTAAAATTACATGACATGTTTTTTTTAAATACCTATTAATTTTAAGTTTAACACCAATATGTTATTGAATTTTAGTTACTTGAGATTTATATCCTTAGTTTTACTTGAAAAAAAGTATTTTAATACTTTTTTTTTTTTTAAATTGTTCTCATTTTAACATCTAATTAGAATAATATTGATAAAGTTTTAAATCTTAAAATTCTGTATTAATTTGTGGGGGTTAGGTGATAAGAACTATATCAAAAAGCTTACAAGTCAAACAAATATTTGATTAATTTGTTTCGTTTATAAACGTCCAAACAGGACATTATCAGAAAAGTGATAGCTATAATAGTTACACTAGAGATGCCCTATTAAAAAAAAAAAAAAAAAAAAAAAACAGCTTTCTGCAATATCTTGGATGGGAAATTTAAGTCAAATTAAACTTTCAAATCAGTTAATCTTCCCCAAATAAAGTCTATGAAAATTTTTATTTTTGAATAGATTTAATATTGTGTTGACAGATTTTTCAATATGGTCGATTTTAGAAAAAAAAAAAAAAAAAAAAAAGCAGCATTCCAATCAATTTAAGTTCAGTTTGAGACTACAACAATGTATTTTGCTTGTTGGAAATACAGATTATGTTAGACAAGCCTTGGTGTACCTAGTTAATGTGAGCAAGTGTTGTTGCTTGCTTGTTCCTGGCTGCCTCTTTGGTTATGATCCAAGTTGAAATTCCCAACCTCCCCGGTTTGTTTCGGCCCCATTTTTTATCGACTGGGTCAGCTTTTTATTTCCCATGTCCGTATATTTTTCTCCTTTCCCATTCCCTTAGCGAGAGCCTCTTGATTTTGTCCAAGGGGCAGAATACAGCGACCTCTCTTTTTGAGGGTTGGGTAGGCCCTACTGACATCAGTTATGTTTAGTTTACTGTGTTTATATTTAGTTTGTTTTGGGGTTCATTCCCTTACCTCTCATTCTATTCATCCATAAATTTTTAAGTATATAATCATTTGAATTTTATAGCATGGGGTGCGTTTTGTTAGTTCCCCTTGAGAGGATGCGGTATTATGGTGTATGGAGGATTGATTGGTGACGGACGAGTTCTAATGGCGAATGTGGAATTGTAATGTGTGAATGGGTCGGGAATCAGATTAGCTAGGTATAAGATAGTGATGACCAGCCTCAACCCCTCCCCATTTTGGCCTTGTGCCGCAATTGTATTTTAAATACAATAAATAATACAGATTGCGACAGAAATACCTCCCATACACTAGAGCTTGAAGACAACATTACCACTAAATGTCTTACCATTGTAGTGTGGTGGGTGTATTTCTGCTCTACTCTGGATTAATTAAAATAATCTATTAGCTTTTTAATAGAAAGGCTTTTTTCATTATTCAAAAATAAAATTAAAAACCTTAGGTATATCATTTTTCTTTACACTTTGTCTAAGTAGCGCATTAATGCCTTCATGTTTAATTATTCATGCAAAGTTTAAAAGTGTATAGAATAAAAAGTTAGATTGGTTAAATTATTTTAAAACAAATTGTACTACTTTCGGATTTTACTTTTTCGTGCGCTTTTTTTTTAAAAATAAGATCGAAAGTTTATTTTTTTGCACTTTAAATTTGATCCTCACGGTGCGTAAATAAAATGCTATTTGAATTTTACTTTAAGTAAAAAAGGTAAAAATTGCTTTTAGAATACCCAGTTAACTTAACTAATAGACTTCGAAACTGTAGAATATCGGATTTTAAAAAGACTTTAAAATAAAGTAAGATAGCAACTATATCGTCATTTTTCACACCATAAATGAATGGCGTGAAAAATGATAAAGTAGTTAAACTCAAAGTTAGTTAATGATAGGTAAATAGAAACAAAGTAAAAACAAGACAAATTCAAGAAAAATGCAAATACAGAAAAACCCAACTTTGGTAAAGAAAGATAGAAAAGTAAAAACGCTTCTTCAGTTTACTTTAAAAAATTCCGTTAAATTTCAGTTCTTAATCCGACTTCAGAACGCGATATACACAAAATGCAGAGTCAGTGTTTAAAAGACCAAAATGTTAAACATTAACTAAAATTTCTATTCCCAATAAATTTGACTTACATTTTAAGTCAAAGAATTTATTAATCCATACCAAGTTATACCAAGCAATAAGCCGAGTTCAGCTTAAAGTGCACGCGCCAACAAAGACGCAAAAAGACGTCATTCTTTCTGAATATACACAATGCTGAAAATAATATTTGGTAGCAAAGCAAGTCATCTGCCCACAATTTGAAGACAGTGAATTCAGGCAAGGAGTGTAGTCAAATTCTTAAAGAACAAGATTCTCTTCCAGAGAGATGCTACACACCAGACATGGGTGAGTGGTCACTTTTTTAGCGGCATATCAACCAGTCACCTAACCATGGGATCAGTACTGTTGAACCAAGTTCATCTGTAGCCCACTAAATGAAGGATACAAAAAGTCTATATACACGAGTTAGAGTAGCTTTCAGATTACATACCTTGCTTAACTCTGGGCTTGCAACAACCAATTCAATTGAAATTGTTAAATTATATAACCAAATATAATTATCTTCATAACCAACCATCAAGCCAATGACACACATGAAAAACCCTCTCATTGCACTTGAGGGGGATCGGTGCTTGCACAGAGGCCAGCGCAACTAATGGTTGCGGGCACTCGGAAATTTGTTCCTAGCCCTCTAATTGTACGAGTTTTACAATTCATGTTTGAAGTTTAATTACTAGTGAAACCTAAAAATTTGAAGAGTTTTCACTCGAAACAAACATTGAGGTTTCTCGACTAGTTAAGTGTTGGGAAAGCTTTACTTACAAATACCACATTTACAATAAACTAAGGCTTAAAAAAAAAAAAAAATCCATAAAGAGGAAAGATTTTATGTACACATTTTCATAAACCCTTCGAAAATTTTTCTTACTAATTTTGTTTCCCCGGGTGCCAACGTTAAATTAGTGTATAACCGAAATGTTAGCGTCTTTTTGACAGAAAAAAAAGATAATTGTAGGATTTAAAATGAAAGACTTCAAATAATTTTTGAAAGTATTTAGAAAAATCTTTGTAATTTGAATTTCTCAAACAAAATTGAAGTTGTGTGTGTGTGTGTGGGGGGGCGATAACAAAAATAAAGTTTCTAAAATTACATTTTTAGAAATATCAAAAAAAACTATCCGATTTTTGTAAGAATTTCCAAGTCAGCGAATTTTGCACCGCAAATAGCTAAAATTTCCCATACTAATTTATGGCCACTCGCTGACCAAGAAAAATTCTTAATTCCAAAAAGGTTATCTGAAAGAAAAGAATTTCATCAAGAATTCGTTTGGTCTTTCTTTGCTTTTAAATTGACAATAAAACTAAGTTTCTGGTATTTTTGGTCATTTTTAGCGGATCTTTGAGAAGTACCTAGATATTAGAAAGCGTCAACGTTAAAAATACAGACTAAAAAAAAAAAAAAAAAAAAATTCAGCGCTCATTATCTACAAATGGCCAGATTTTATGGTGTCATTTCACTTTCAGTCATGGCTGATTACTTAACCGTAAAACTAATACTTTACAAAGCTCTGAGATTTTTACGATGACAGTTTTCCACAAGTTCAATTATTATACGAATCTTAAATTTTAAGCCAACTGATGCTAATGTCTTATTACTTTAAAGATTTTTAGCGGATACCTGTATTTGAATAGAGAGTTTTATTTTTAAAACAGTTTTGTCTGCAGACCTGCAAACTCCAGGTCAGTGTTTTAAAAGGCAAAATGTGACGCTCTTCGTAGCCGGGTGGTAAAAGCACGTTGGCTCAAATGGTGATTCTACCTGCAAAGTTTTTTTTGGGGGGTGGGGGGCATTTTTTCAAGTACAGCAGACAAAATAAGTTCCAAATATCCACTTTAATATAAGAAATTAAATTTTTAAATTTTCAATTTAATTATAGAATTATTCATATTGGCATAAGGAAAGATGAAACCGAGGCAATTTTTTAATTATCAAGATCCAAGTCTTCAATTTAGGAGCTATTGATTAGTCTGGGTGAACAAGATGGATTTTTCTGTCCTTTTTAAAATTGAATCAGATGTTCTTCATTGTCACAGCTGATCTGAAGATCAAAAAATGTTACTTGCATAGTTCAGTTTCTTTCAAAATATTTTTGGGGTCGTTAAAATCTTTAGGGATCAAAATATTTGAAATGCTTTTCCTTTTCATAATCTTCGAAATTTTTGGTTAAAATTTCTTGCGTCAGTGTGTGATCATTAGTACGGGAAAGTTGGGTTTTTTCGGAATTTCTTGATAGGAAAAAAAAAAAAAAAAAAAAAGTCAGATTTTAATTAAACTTTCATGACAATCAGAAAAGTTTTTTAAACATCTGTTAAACGTCCACATTTTTACGAAATTTCGAGGATTTTTTGTAGCGCTTCATGTTTACAATACATTTTTTTTTTTTTAGTCATAAAGGACAAGTTCCTCGGAGAATAAAAAATTTTTCCTGTCAAACAGTACTTCTCCGTGTTAGAGAAAAATCCAAATCGTAAAAAAAAAAAAAAAAAAAAAAAAGCAGTTTTTTTTTTTTAACATAGGGAAAGCTTATGGACTTTTTTTTTTCGATAATACTGAATTTTTACAAGAATTCATTTTTTTTTAAAAATCAAATTATGACTTAAATTTTATTATGTATTTTGTAGCGGTTTAGGTGATGTATGATAACAAAACAATGGTAAAGAAAGCTCACAATTCAAAGACCGATATTTTAAAAATTTTGAGTTTATTTTACGCATGTATAAGAAGAGTTTCAATTTTTGTAAAAATACCAATGTCCAAACGCGACATTATCAGAAAATAAGAGGCAACTAAAAAGTTTAAAAATTAAAATTTATTGGTAATTTTCTCAAGTGTCTTAGTAAGTTAACTTAAACTAAAGCAAAAGTAAAAAGTTAAAATATTGCTAGTTTAAATTTTGTGAAAGTGGGCGACGGAAAAAAAAAAATCTTGTAATTTTTTTTTCAGTAGAAATTATAATTAGTAGCAACTTGCATGTATCTCTGAGAAATTAACTTTCATTTTCAATATCAAAAAAATTAGGAAGTAAAAATTTTAGAGCATCTATGTAATTTTAATTGCATCAAGAGAAATGACAACGTATGGTATCAAGACGAATATACGTCTAGCTAGAAATGTTACAAAGAAACACAGGAAGCAACCAGATGAATTGATTGATCCGAGCTTTAGTTAAAAAAAATTATATCCAGAAATGAGCAAAAATAAGACCTATACTACTTTCCTATCGCTCGCATCAATCCTAAAAGGCTAAAACCATATCTCTTGACTAGCAGCTTTCTGACCGCCTCCAAGACCAAAGGTTATTACGCAGAAAAGTTTAGTAACAGAACTTTAAGAGAATCTTGTATCATTGATCATCTTCCTACTAAAATTGTTTGTCAGAAAAATAAAACAAAATTAAAAAAAATTACACACACACAGCATCAATACTTACTAAAAAGAAATTAAAGTCGAAAAAGAACAGGGGTAAAGATATTCCACAGCTAAATTGAAGTCTTTTGGGTCCTCACGAAGATTGGGTTGTATTTTTATTTAAAAAAAAAAAAAAAAAAAAAAAAAGTTTGCCAAAAAAGCCCCAATTTCTAATTCGTGGTTTATTTTTGCTCTTATTCTAAGCTAAGAGGTAATTCCACCTTACCGTTGAGACTTGAGAGCCTGGGAGAAGTTAAACAATAAAGAATATCGACAATCTCACCAACATTACCGCACAAAGGACAGTAGGAACAATTTTTTTCCTTTTTTTGTTTAAAACCGTTGATTTAGGTAGATTCCAGTAATAAAATTATAGGTTGAAAGCGAATAAGGAGAGGTTACATTTTAGATGGAATTGTTTAGGAATTTAAGCGAAGTGATAATTCAACGATAAATAAGAAGAACTACAAAAAAATTACTTACGAATAAGGAATAAGTCAAAGTGTCTAACCAGCGATTCAAATCGAGCCCTTCATTCCTCTCACGAAGATCCGTATCAATCGCTCAAACAACCAAGAACCCAGTCAATTTAAGTTTTATATGCGCGTATTTGAGTAGAAATCCTTTTACAAATTTCATTATAAAGTTAAGACAATGTACTGCGGTTAATCTTTTTAATTTTATTCAGTTTGTGCTCGTACAACTTTTTTTCTTGGACATTAAAAAAAAGTTTATAAAAATTTCCAGTGTCCTGTTTAGTTTAGCCGAGCGCTTTCAGCTATTCTTTTTTAGCCATTATCAAGGAAGTTTTTTTTATTCTTAACTGATAATGTATGTAGATTTATTATGTATCTAGCTAGCTAGAGTGATGAGAATATTTTCAAAACACGGTCAGCACATTATGACAGTGTTCATAATTTATTGAACGTTGACTTATTCAATAAGCTATTCAAATTTCTAGCTACACTGGTCATACAGTGTACGACATACACCAAGTTAAATCATCCTTGTAAATGTACATAAAAGAAAAAAAAAGCTGGATTCCGATCTAAGAAACCAGCTTAAAATAAATCATTTGAGTTTGAAAATAAAGTTTAACAATTGCAATCAGGATGCCAGTTGTACGTTAAGTTTAAAAAGACTATTTTTAGACATTTAGAGGAGTGTTGAGTGGGGCACTAGTGTATTTATTAGTTGAAGAGAATCTTACGGCCAATCCTTGAATTTCTTGTTTTGAAGATTAAAGAAGTACGTTATTAAGGCCCAGTTTATTACAAAGGGCACCTGACAAATAGAACATTTTAATTCTAGAGATTAAAATGGATTAGATAGCCGTGTTTTAATTTTTTTTTTTTTTCGTTGAAGTAGGAATCCGGGTTAAACGAATGTTGCCGATTTTAGGAATTAAATCAGCGCGGAAATAAAGTCTAAATGTAAAACTAGAGAACTCCACAATTTATATATTGATAGCTTCGGATCCTAAAAATTGTTTTTAAAAACGTATATGTCGACCAGTATAATTGCCATTATGAAAGATTTCGTGGTTTCCAAGATTTTAAGAGATCGTGAGAAAGCTACACAAGATTCAAGCTAAGTGTGAAATGTCGCGTATTATTCCACTGTAAGATTACACCACAAACGGGATCCTTGGTTACTTGTTGGAAGAAAAAAAAAAAAATCAAATGAGTCGTAATAGGGAAAATACTGTTAGAGACCATGTCAGATTTTCATAACTATGATGAATGAAAAAAGAAAGTGTGACACTAGTTTTTAAGTTAAGTTTGAAATTCTAACGAAGGAGAATTTTTTTTTTTTTTACAGCAAGAATTGCAGGTTATACTGTACTTAAATTTTTTTTTTTTTTTCATATAAAATTAAATTTTTAGGAATCAATTATTTACAGAATTAAAGTTAAAATACGCAAGTCATAGCAAGAAAGGATAGCCAAATATCGACTGCAATGATTAGTCACTGTTAGTTCTTTTTGGAAAGAGAGGAGGGTTTATTTTTTACTAGTAATTAAGGGTTAACTTTTTTCACTTACCAGATACTTTCGTTTTTGTAGTTTTACTTCCGTAAAAGTTTGCTAATTATCAAGTTTTAAGTCATTAGGAAACAAATTTGGGAAGTTTCATTTGATGGTGTAGGGCGGGGGACTTTCTTTTCCGCAGGAAAGCCTTTCGAAGTGGTGTTTTTTAAAATTTAAAAAGAAAAACAAATTTATTGGGGGGATGAAATCGGTGTCAAGCTTGGCCCTAAAACCGATAGGAGTAAGACTAAGAGTGATATATTTTTGTTTAAACAGAAACTGCCATAGAAACTTCAGGATGATTCAACAAGAAGACTAGTTTGTTTAATTATTTATAGGGAGGGGCAACAATGCCGCTGCATCGGTTAGGATTTATAAGATAAAAAAATAATTAAAAAAACGGTTAAGATTAGAAATCGAAAAAAGCAGCGGTAAAGCTGAAAAGTTCTAGTATCTCGTGAGCGATTAGGAAAATTATAAATAACTCGCGAATTATAATTAGGAAGTTAAGGAAAAGAATGCGCTGTTAAGGCCACGTGTTAAGTGGTGTGAGATTGTACGATAGGTAGAAAGAGGCATTATTTATTGAAAATAAATGTAATTTTAAGTCACTGCCTTAGAAAAAGTAAATAAAATTTATATAGCTTATTTTTTATAAGTGTAGTTTAAACTTTAAAAATGTTTACGTAAGAGACAAGCTTATAAACGTGAATTTCAAATTTGACGACATTTTAGAAACAGTCGCAGTAGTTTTCGTAATTAATTGATGACCAGCTGTTGTTTACTTAGCCACTCAAGACAAATAAGCGACTCATTGACAATGTTTAATAATACATAAAGCCTTTTTAAAATTACTTACTAGGGAGTGTTGTTTTTTTTTTTTTTTTTTTATAATGGGGTGGAACTGATAAACGTCCGCTTTTCGTTAAGAAAGTTAAATTTGAGATTATCAATTTTTACTTATGCTTTTCAAGGATATTTTTAAGTCGACAAACGACACCCAGATAAGTACCAACTATCTCATGATTGTTGTGTAACAGTACCGTTGGGTAGATTAAATGATCACTCAGAACTTACTGGCCATCCCGTGAAAACAGTTAAAAAGAGAAAGGGAAAAAAAGATAAATCTTACCTTATCAGGTATACGCCAGAATAATACAAAAATAAGCTAAGTTGAGGTGGGAGTCAGAAATATTCGAATGGTCGAGACCTTTTCCCCCCCTTAAGTACCCCTTTACCACGTCTGCTGACAAAGTAACGGGTATTTTTCCTCGTGGGAGCTATGAGTCGCCCAACATCGTGATTGTTATTTTTAATCTTTCGGTTATTATGAACAATATTTCGTGCACTTACTTTCCTGGACCTTTAAATAAATAAAATATATTTACTCAGACGGCACTTCACAATGGTTAATCTACCCGCCTCGTTATTTTTATGCTGTCAATCATTCTTTTTTTTTTAACCAATCGCGTCACAGGTTACTACATCATGCAAATTACGATGTAGATTTCTTTTTCAAATACTTTTTTTACTCTTTTTATTTACAGTAAGTACTGTGAAAAAGTTGTAATATTTATTTCATTTAAAATATTTTTAAATATCTTATTAATATTTTAATATCTTAATAAATATTATTATCTCATTAATTTTTTCTTATATGAAAAAAAAATTAAATCATCGGTTATAGTTCAAGAGGTCATGGGAAATAGAAGTTATTCATTAAAAATTTTGATTTTTTTTAATAATGCATTATGCATATTTTATTTACATATTTTTCGCCGTATAGACCCATATTCCCAAGACAAGACGTACACACATGCCATAAAGAGTAACAACGATAATTTCTTTTGCATTTGCTATATACACAATAAATGATGACTCATTTTGTATAAGACACAGGTGCATTTTGAACCCTTTCTTCTTTGAGAAAAATAAGTGTGCTTTAAATAATGAAAAATACAGCATTTAACCCATGATGTTTGGTATTTAAAAAAAAAAATCACATTTTAAAAATAAACTTTCTCCAAAATTTCTTTTTCCTTTCTTATTCATTTTTTATTTCAAACAAGTGGGACAACAATCATTGATAAAAAATAAAAATTGTTTCTTTTTTATCATGTCACCACCAAGAAAGGCAATAAGGCTACTAGACTCAAGGGGTTACTGAGTGTGAGAGAATATGAAAAAACAAAACTATGAAGGAGAGAGAACAGGAATTAAGACACAAGATAACAATTGACATTGCACTTAAATTTTTGAAGATCAAAGTTTATTGAGAAGCAAGAAGCTTGGAAGAGAGTTCCACAAGAGAGAAGTGTGAGAAAAGAAACTGTTAGCATAGAACTTATGGTTACATCTAGCAGCCATTTCAACTGTAAAGTAAAATGATCAGACCTTGCTGCCGCTCTTAAATTTATAAAGTACCATAGCAGAAAGTTCATCAGAACAATTACCATTTAGATATTTATAAAAAAAAAAAGAGCACAAGGAAGCTATGTTATAGCATTAGGAAAGTGACTGAAGCCGAGATGTTAGCTCAGAATTAATATGAGCTGCTTCAGATTTTTCATATTTTGTAAAAAGAAAAAAAATCTGATAATAATTAATTTTTAATTCATCATTTTGTTATTTAAGGGAAAACAGTAAAAGATGAAGAAGAGTGATATTTATTTTTAAAAATACAGAATGTACCTTTCTCTAATTTGGCACATTTTCAAATCTTGCACCATTAGTTTTCAGAGTTTATCATTAAAATTAGTTCCAAACCATGGTTTGAACCATAATATAATAGTTTATAAACTGGCTAATTAAATTGAGTATGTAAAACTGAATTAAGAATATCTAAATACAATTTTTTTCAGTGTCTATACTTTATAAATTATTTTTTATATAACCAATTAAAATGCAAAATCAAATGAATAAATTTCTTTTATTATAATTTACCTTATATATAAATTTCTAATTTTCTGGAATTTTATCTGCTCTAGTAATAGTCAAGTGGTTGAATTAAATAGCGCCATCCTCCTCCTCCTCATCATCATTATTATTATTTATTTATTTTTTTTTTTTTTAACAATAATATAATAATATTAAAAGAGTTTAAGGAGTATTATACATTTTTAATTATGATGCATGAATCAAACCTTGATTTCCAACAGAAAATATTACTCTAACTTTTGCCATCTGAATTTTTTAGATAAGGCATTGTTTACATTATATGCTGTCAGACTAATGTCCTCGTCTTTGTTGTTATTATCATATTTTGCCTGTCAATCTGGGAAACTTTTAGGAAATTTCAAACTGAACCTATAGGAGTAAATTCTTGTTTTGCTGTTCATGTCTACTTATATCTCATCTCATTCTTATTTAGTACTGCTCACTTATTGTTTGCTCTCTTTCCACTAACTCTAAGTCTTTATTACTTGATCCAGGGATTGAACTCACAATTACCATACCACCAAATTTATAAACCAATGCTTTAATCTAGGCCAGTGTTTCTCAGTTGGTGTTCCCCAGAACCCTAGATTTTCACAAGAGGTTGCTAGGCATTCTGTGAAAAACAGTGATAAATAGGTTAATGCATTTTTGAGTAATTTCTGTTTAATTTTATATTCATAATTTTATTATACAAGTACAGCATATTGTTGGAAAATCCTTGGTTATTATAATAAAATATAAAAGAGATAGATAAATAATGGTACAAGGGTAAAAATGTTGAGAAATAAAGGGTTCAGTGTGAATTTCCTAAAGATTACATGGATCAACAGACACCTGAAGAAGGGTGGCAGGTACAATGGCCAAGATATTGTGATATTAACAACAAAAATGAAGATATTAATCTAAGTACCTCTACAGATTCACTAAAAAATGACTATACCATGATGAAAAATTATCCAAACTTAATAAAACAAAGTTTTATTATCAAAATCTTTGTTATTAATATTGATCATTTTTAGAATGTTCAAAATTTGTTATTAAAAATCTTGTTTTTCTTGTGTCGGCAATGGAACCAAGAGTTAGTATAAGAAATATTAGTGTCATTTTTTGCAATGAAAAACACATTAATTTGGAAATTCTTGCAAAAATCAAATAATTGTCAAATTTTAATGAAACTTTCAGGATTTATTCACAAACAAATTAAATTATTTTTAAATGTTTCTTTTTTAGAAACTCTTAGTAAAAACAATTTTTACATTTATTTCCTCCCACTTATTTAATTTTATGAAATTTTAAGAAATTAATTTTTGCCCCACTTAATGTTTATATAAATTATATGCAGAACTCTTTAGAGAATTTAAATCAATTTCTTGTTTAAAACAGGACCTAAAATCACCAAAAAACTGCTCTAAATTTTAAAATAAAAAATTCAATAAAACTAAGACATTATTTAATTAGAAAAGCTTTTAATTGCTTTTATAAATAAGGTATATTATGGACATTATTGTCTTAAGAAAAAAAAATTTGATGAATAATAAATCTTTACAAGAATTGTTTACATTTTTAAAAATTTTAATTAGAATAATTTATAAAGTTTGAAATTTTGGTATTACTTTGTACCAGTTAGGTGATATTATTATTAAGTAAAAACTATATTTACAAATCTTTACAACATTATCCAAAATAAAGTGATAATTATAGTAAATTTAAAACCAAAGTATCTAAAATTTAATAAAACATTAAATTATAGAAAATATTTTCCTAAATTTTCAAATTACTGGGTAGTTAAAATTAAAAAAAAATAAAAATAATAAAAAAAATGTGCTCATGTTATATTCCTCAAGTAATGTTTACAGATATGTTCCCCACAGAAAAAAATTACATAAACTTCCATATGTCAGTCAAGTTGTCAATACCTTAAATAAAAACCTATCTCTGTGTTAAAAATTGCTTTTCTGTGATATTTTACTAAAGTAATATTTATTTAAAATCCTATTAAACTTTGAAGCAGCTAATATTCCTCAAATAAAGTCTTGAAAAACTATATTTCATTTTTTAAAGATTTTTTTAATAAATAGAATTACGTTGTGCCAACAAATAGCTAAGTATGGAACTAAAGTTAGCAGTTTTTAGTGATCTAAAAAAAACTCCTTTCAGTCAATTTAAGTTAGTGTTGGAATGCAGCAAAATATTTTGCTTATTGAAAATATTAAATTTAATCTATTAGCTTGAAATTAAAACTAAAATAAAAGCTTCAAGAAAGATTTTTTATTTTTTAAAATTAATTTTAAACCTCAGGTATTGCACTTCTTTGAAGGTTAATCCAAATGTAAATAATCCATCAAAGATATTTTGGAATGAGTTTTATGGCCAAAGAAATTTTCAAAACTTAATACTGAAACTGTTATTGCATAATCTATTTCTAAGAAAATCTTTAATCATGTAGTCATTTACTAATTTTTGATATGTCAACTTTTATAAAACTCTGATTTCAATATTTTGAAGAAACTTAACTTGAAATCTGAATTGCTGGAACCCAAATTTGAATGTTTCTCTTTATGAATTATTTATTTCTTCTTAGCATCAAAATAAGGCTGGAAAAATTTCCTTCTTTTGTTTACATTCTGATGTTCTTTTTCTGTTTTGAGTTAGTTGAATAATTATGGTAGTTAATGAAATAAGGTCTATCTATCAGTTGTAATAGGTATTGCTTTAGTATACAGAGTACTGCACCATAATGGCTTAGAGATTAATGCAATGTTTTCTGTTAACTATTTAAAATAACTTTCACAATTCAAGATTATGTTCTGATCAGCATGTTTAAATGGTTCTTTGTCCCCTAGCAAAAATTTCGAACAAATTTTTCTCTCTGTAGATGACATTTGAAATATTGTTTACAATGCCTAGACTTTATTTATGACAAACTGTCATGAAGACATCAGAATATTTATTTTGCTATAAGTAAATGTTACAATACAGTTGGCAAAGAAAACTTCATAGAGGCTTGCTTGGTGTTTAAGATGAATGTGTATCCACTCCCACCCCCTATCCCCACACCCAGTGTTAGTATTGAAGCCTAGATGACAAAGTAATAAAGCCAGGATTTTAAATGCTGATTTGAATGAAATATAAAAAAGACAAAAATAATCAGCACACATGCTTGGCTCTAATGATGATTGGTTTTAATTCCTCCTCAGAAGTCTGAACATAGAAATTAGGCTTAAGACTCAAAAGTTCCATTAAGGTATTACAAAAGGTAATTGTAAAAGTCATATTCAAGCAAGCAAAATTAAATTTAAGCTTTCATGTTTTCAGCACAATATAGTCCTATAAGATACATGGCCTAGTAGATAAAATGTCAGTTAAGTGATTCAACTTTTTGATGGTTGTAAGTTTTGTTGCAGCAGGCCAAGAGGTGTGAGGGCCAATCGACCGTACAACTAAAAAGGGGACACAAAAGCAAGGAGATGGCAATAGCAAAGAAGGATGACAAACGCAGACGGTCCGTTGTAGACGATAGAAATCATGTCTTTATTTGCGATGGGTGGAACGACGACAGAGGTCGTTTGTTCGGGAACGGTATCCGGAGGTTGGAACTGGTCGCTGGACGTCAGTGAAGCACTGCAGGAGTGAGCCGGAGATTGCTGGAAGCTGCAGGGGCAAGCTGGAAACTGCAGGAGCAAGCTGGAAGTGACATTATAAGGATAAAGGAATTGATATATTTTCTAGTATGGACAACAGAATGAGAACAATCTACCTCTGTGAATTCATAAATGACTCAGTATGAAATTCCAAAAATCTTACCAACTAAGATACATACCTGAAGAAGGCTAGAAAGTACAAGGGCTAAAATGTTGTAACTAACAATTAGGATAATGATACTATTCTGATTAAATCATATGATAATAATAATTCCTCATCTAAAAAATTCAGAAATTTCAAAATGGACTTAATTTCATAGGAACTTTTTATAAGGTGTGCTCTTGTGCCTTTTTGCATATATTTTTTAGTGTCACTACAGATTTCTATCAAATCTAATGTCCTCTGATGCAAGGAATATTAGGTAAGACTTGATATATTTAACCAAACCTGACAGATTCAATTACTATTTGAGCAAAACCACCACCACCACCACCACCACCAACAACAACAACAACAACAACAGCAGCAGCAGCAGCAATAATAATAACAATAATGATTACAATTATGACTTTTGAGGAAATCTGAATGAGTAAAGTTTGGATTACAGGCAAATGGAACATTGCTTGATTGTGAAGTTCTTCATGGTTGAGTGGCTAAATCACGCCAGATGTTGATTTCTCCTCTTAAGGGTGACACAGATTTGAATCCTGCTGGATTCTCTTTAATAAGTTTTCTTGAATATTCAGGCTGGTTGATGAAATAAAATAGTGTTTAAAAATAAATGGAGCATCTACTCAAATATGGGTATCCACTAAAATCTAATGTTTTAATTAATAAAAATATGTCGGATTAAAAAATAAAATTCATTAATATATACTGATGCACACACACACACACACACATATATATATATATATATGTGCACAAATAAAATCTGTAAAAATAATTACAGTCATTGTTTAAAACAACTGTAAAGTTTCAAGGTTTTATACGTGCACATGTTTTTTTTATATATATATATATATATATATATATATATATATACACATACATACATACATACCTACATTCATACATACAGTTAATTTGATTTTCAGCAATAGACAAGGACAGTCCAACTTTGGTATATTGGTCTCAAAAAAGCTGTGGAAACTAATATTGCAACATAACTGACTTAGCACACTGTGGAACAATGATAGTTGTTGCTAAGCACCCTTTCAAGCCACATATCCAACCACATGTAATGGTGGTACTTGTTTGAATCAATTGTTTGCTTTTCTGGAGGGTGTTTATACAAGAGATCTCTCTTCCAGTTTTACCTGAAACACAATCTTAGCTTGTTTCAATGAAGACCAGCCTTTGGAATAGATTTATGTTTCATTTCACTTACCCTATGATTTCTTGTAATTTATATTGTATTGAATTTTCATCCCAATTAAAATTTATATTAAAAATATCGAGCCTCATTCAGCATGAAATATTCACAGACTACTTTTGATCATTGTTAGAATCAAGAAATAATAATATGTCAATTTGGACAAATTAAAAAGAATTTACTTTGATATTAAGACAGCTGTTATCACAGTTGACATTCAAAATGTCTCTTTTTGGATGACATTCATTAAAACTAAACTGTCATAAAATTAGAAACAGTAGTACATTGGATGGTGAAATGAACTCAGGTGGATGATGTATGTTACAGGTAAGGCAATCATAGGACATAGATAACATTTAATATTATTTAATGACAATGATTGTTGAGGCCAAAAAAATAAAGCTATCATCAAGGTGGAAATTATTCTAGGTTTTGCTAAAAGAGCATAATTGGAGGATGTAAATTCTAGACAGACATCAAAGTATATGAATACTGTGTGCCTGCAGGTGATTCAAAAATGGTAGTGCCAACCACTGACAAGCATGGTAACCAACAAGATAGAACATTGTGTCAAATCATATCCACATAAATGCTCTCTACATTGTATTCTATAAAGTTTTGTTGTTGTTGACTGACAACACTAACATTATTGACACTGTTGTATTTATTACTGAATTTTTCACCTGGGCCAGAGAATATATGGGATACTGACTTTGTGTTGTCTAGTCAGATGACTCATTAACCAGTTCTTTCAGGCACAGTTAAATCCATGTGTTGAGGAGCCTCAATGAGGCTCTGGATAAAGTCTGTCAGCAGGATGTTGTACAAACTAGTGATAGTTCTATCAGGGTTCACAAAAACCACTAGTTAAACTATATGTATAACAAACACAGATCTTGTTACCAACCATTTGCATACCTTTATGCTTATCAATATGTTTCCCAATTTATTCCAGTAAAATAATGCAACTTTCCATTATGTGTGGTTGACATAAAATTGATTCCTGGAACATTCAGTTGACTTCCAAATATTCTACTGGGCTTTAAACTTTCCAAATTTAAATTTCATTAGACATTAAAATGTTTTTTTTTATATGGTTATTGGCACAGGAAATGGAATCAGTGAATGGAATTCAAATTTTGCTTGATGTTGTTTATGTTCACATCATATTTAGCACATGAATGCATTCCTACCAGTGTCCTGTCTCATCAATATAGAAGGTTCGATTTGGAAGTGGTGCAGACAAGTAGGGCAATGATGTCTTATCCCTTCTCAAATACTTCCTGAGAAACCTCATACACTTATCATCACTTCCACTTTTTAAGACAATCTGCAAAGTCCTCTTTCAGGATTAACATTTACCTTGTGCTCTCTTTAATCTTGTCTTTCCTTTCAATGATAATTTTAACATTTTGAAAAGCTAGACATTGTATGAAACCAAATCTGGACTGTAGGGTCAAGGCTGACAGATCTGGGTCATGCAGCATTTTTTAAAATAATAATTTGTGAAATAGGAAGAATGAGCTGCAAAAATATTCAAAATGGCAAGACTATTCATAAAATTTCTTATTCTTGTAATGTTATTTTCTAATTTCTTTGATTGCATGATGTACAAAAGAATGTTAAAAATTTATTGGTCAGACCAAGAAGAGATTCCAAAAGAAAAATTTGATGTTTGCTCACATTTTGGGAAGTGGGTCAGGCAGACAACATTTCATCATCCCTTTGTAGATTCACTGTGAATGTGATGTGGAAATAATACACAAGCTCAATTAATGACATCTCTCTGTTGACTACAGAAGATATTCTGTCTTTGCGTGTGTTGTGGTGTAATAGATATTGGCTTGAAATGAGAAATTGGAAAGCCGAGTTCAAATTCCAGTTGGGTTCGTTACATTGATTTACACACAAATACCCTTGGGAAAGGTATGAATATATTTCTTTTCCCCCAATCTGTGGGTTGAATAGCAGATCAGACTGGGTCCTATAGCCTTGGTTAGCAACCAGTCTACTACAGAAAGAAACAGCAGCCTACTGCGGGAAACTCTCTGCTTAATCAGTGAAGAATTGAATGAGACAGAATTGCCCAAGGAACCACTTCTTAATTGTTGGTGTTCCCAAGTCCACCCTGACCTGGGGTGGTAGCACCTGTTTGGGTAAATAGTTAACCACCAAACTGGGATTAAAACACTATGAAAGTGTAAAAATAGGTTTTAATATCAGAAATACTTTGTAAAAAATTATTACCAACAATAAATTTTTGAAGAAAAATAATTACCAGCAATACATTTTTGAAAAAAATATTACCAGAAATAAAAATCTTGTTGACATTAAATATCCGATTGAGGTTGATATGCAATAAAACAAACCAAACCAAACTAAATCAGTAAGGTCTCCCTTGAGAGTATCATTTGACATTCCTTGGTATAAAGGCCATACAACCAATTTTTGAGATATTCAAAATAGCTGGATGCTTTGTTGTTCTTTAAAAATATCTCAACACCTGCAATGATGATTAATGAAAGTTGGGTTAGTGAACAAACACTTGGGTAAACCACTCTGCTATAGTGATTTTCCAAGCATAGCTTAGATGTGGCACAAGGCTGAAAGTAGGGGACACCCAGTGAGGATCAAACTCACTATTCAGTTGTAATTGTTCTAGTGAGACAAGCTTGCTAATCATTACACCACCACAAGATGCCCAAATCACTCTCCTATAATTACCTTACCCAAGCAGTATAAAATGAAAATCTGTTATTCTCCCCAAATCGTCACCCTATTAGGAGCCAATTTTATATATATATATATATATATATATATATAAAGAGAGAAAGAGAGAGAGCGATATGGATAAAGTACTGTAATTCTTTTTTTAATATATTATTAACATATTAGAGCCTCTCCTGAGTAATGTCTAAAATCTGGTAATGGTGAGATTAACTGTTTCCTTATAAGTTACTGTTACTGATGGTTGAAATTTATAAAATTTTTCTTTTAAAACAAATTTTCAGGAAAATGTATTTCTCAGGTACACTAGCTTTTATCTTTCTTTTGAGTAATGATGGGGGTTTTCTTCCTAATCTTTCATTTAAGGTAGTGTGAAAAGTTAACATTTTGATTATGTCATTTTCTCTTTGAGTTACATGTGCTATCCAAGTGATATGGTTTCTATTATTTGGTAAAATTCTTTGATTTTGTAGAACCAGTCCATGGAATTTGATGAAGGATTGTATTTTCTAAGAAGCCATTTTTAATCACTGATTTGAACATTTTTATGATGGATTCAGGGTAAGTACCATCACTGGTTTCATTCCAATTCCAGATCATAGTTTCTGTTTTGGAATAGTTTTTCTTCAGTTCTAATTCTTAGAACACTTATTAGATGTTGAATTCTTATCCCAACTTTGAATACCTATGTCATCAGTATAGCACCCCCCACACACACCCACATCATCAGTACACTGGCCTCAGAACAGCAAACAAGAACAATATTGGATAATATTTTTGCTATTCTAAAATGTCCAAATAGTAACAATAGATGCTACTATACATTCATATGAGTTATGTTGTCACAGCATGATTCAAGTAAATTAGTTACTAACTTGACATTCCTAAAGATCAGACTCATCACCAAGATCATTTACTTCCTACCCTCATCTGGTGAAAATGATACAAACTGATTTTAGTGTGCAAATTCTTACTTATGGCCCCACTGATTTAAAGCCCCCCCCCTCTTCAAAACACTCTGGCAACAGGCCTGCTAAAAATAGTGTTATTTGTGTAGCACATAAGATATGTAATCCTTTAAGTTTAGAAAATGCAATAATGCTGCAAATACAACTGAAAAGAAATAAAATGGCTGAAGTGCCTTAAGATATTAGATGTTTAAGAGTTATGCCATAAACAAGCTGTCCTGCTGAGTCTAATGTTGACTTGTTTTTTTATTTAACCTCAGTAGAAATAGTTGAAGAATAGATATAGTTGTTACACTTAAAGAATTTGCTCAAAAACCAAATTTGAGTCATTGAATGGTTCAATGTCATCTACAGCAAATTGAAAAGTTGCCTAAATTTGGAAAATAGGTTTACCATGTTTTGACAGAAACCAACCATAAAGCATGAATATATATGTGCATTCTCTTGAATGCATTTTGCCATATTTGGACAGATCAGTAACTAGTGATGAGAAATTAATATTTTACAAGAATATAAAGTGATGCAAACAATAGCTTCGTAAAAATGAACAGGCATAATTGAAAATGGAATGCCATCGAAAGAAAGTTTTAATAAGAGTTTATGGGGAATTGTGTTGGTGTGATCTTTCAGTTTCTAACATTCTATGTTTTAATTACAATAGACATTGTTTGCAGTAAAAGTATTTAAACATTACTTAGAAGAAAAAAAATGTTTAGTTAGTTGTGATGATATGGTGTTCCATTAGAATAATGTATGGCCTTATATATAACAATAATAATGCATAATAATGTTTGTCCTTATATAACAAAGAGCCCATTTGAAAAGATTAAAACCTCAGCTTGGAAAAAATTTCATAACCATGTTATTTTCTGGATGTTGTACTGATGTAATTTATATTAATGAAGACAATTTAATCAAATATGAATTTTTTTATATAATTTTGTCCTGAACCTAAATTCACTTTGAAATAGACTAAACTTTTGGGTTTTAATTTTATTTTATTCAAGTGTTTGCATTTAATCTTCCAAATGAGATGGCAATAGTTCTAAATTTAAAAGCTATTTAAATGAGACTATTTTAAAATTTTTAATTAGCTTCATGAAAGTCAGGAAGATCAGGTCCAACAAATTTCATTTCTCATCAAGGATTTTCTTTGAAATATGCTTTTTAAGATATCTTTAGGATAAAAGTGGAAAATCTATACTTCTGGTTGCAGTTATCTTTCTCAAGCATAGGGGCTCAAACTTATTTCACATTTAACATGAAATTAAATTTGCATATCCATTAAAAAATCTTGTTTTCATTCACTTTATTTATAAATAGATGAACAAGACTTACCAATGTAATCAATATTTCTATTTTAAAATGAAATTAATAGACTCATGAAATTAACTAATATTATAATAATAATAGCTGTTCTGCTTTAAATACATCATTTATGTACCAGACATTATTTAAGAAAAAGAATCTTAATTATATCCAAAAGAATCATTTTTTTCTTTATTAACAATTAATTTCAATTAACTAATTTTTATAGCAGTGGATATTGAGGAACTTCAAATGCAGAATTGCTTACAGGATTAGAAATTTATTCCTTATTCTATCAGACATTTAAAGTTTAAGTAAAAAGAATCTTGACTAAATCCTAAAGAATCCATTTTTCTTTATTCTTTATCACTTTCCTTTTCTCATCAAAATTTTTCCAGTTTATAATCTGAAAAACTATTTGTTCATCATGGTCACAAAATGGACCATCAACTAGAAGTGTTCTCTTGGAAAGTTAAAGTTTTATAAAAATAAAGAAAAGAATAAATAAAATAAAAAAAATACCTTGTAAAATATCAGAAGTGGAAGGAAATTGACATAAGACTTGTAGAATGAAAACCTGCTATTAATAACTTTTGAGATCAATACACATGAAACTGTTGTTCATGTAAATGGTCTGGAATTGATGCAAAGAAAATACAGACTTTAGGCTAAATAGCCAAGCGTATCATTTTCTAGATTTCGTTTTATCATAGGTTTGATGTGATGACTGTATTAAGAAAATCTTTTTATGGCATAACATTTATACAATGAAATCGGGATGGGAATTATAAAAAAAAATAAACAACAAATTTTTTTTATGAAACTTTATTGTTTACAAAAATAAAATTTTCATCCTTTTTTTTTTTTTTTTTTTTACATTTTTTAAATAATGTTTTTCTTAAAAATGGCCTTTCTTGTTTTTTATGTTAAACAAAAGTCCCAACAAACACTAAAATGACAAGTGAATACTATGATTTTTTTTTCTGTACAACAGAAATGGAAGAAAAAAAAAAAGACCTTTTGACCTTTTTCATATCACAAATTGACAAGGAGTATATATATATATATATATATATATATATATATATATATATATATATATATATAAACTACGTTCTAGAATCAGGCGTAGAGGTGGTGAGATAAGGGAGGTAACTACAGCAGAAAATGAGAAACGACCAAGTGGGAGATGAATTAAAACTGAAGCTTTCGAATCATGTATATTTAATCTGCCAAATAAACTAAAAAATATATTCTATGCTGAGAAAAATTAGTTGGTACAGTCTAAATTCTTAATCTTTATCAATACATTAGAAAGCAAAGACAATATTTGTAAATCATTATAAAAAATTCAAAAAAGTAAAAAATGATGAAAATTATTTTCTGCAACAATTTCTGAAATGGCAATTCCTCCTTCAAGTAAAAGTTTTAACAAATCCAATGGTAAAATCAAGCAATGTACAAGATTCTCAATAAAATTTTACAGAGTATTTTTATACATTTCAAAATTATTACATATTTTATCTGTGCAGAATGTGAGGAAGAATTTGACTTCTAAGAAACTGGTTAAATATTCATCCTCTTATTTTTTAATGGTTTGAGTCTGTAAACCAATGAGAAAGTGTATATTCTTATGCTTATATATTTTTGTTCAACATTTATGGAGTCATATCTGCACTCAAAGTTAAATGCCAAAAATATATTGCTATGTTATATGACATTAGAAATGAGGGAATATATTCAGATGTCGCAATATTGGGCAGAACCTTCATCTTGGATGAATCTGAAATTCTTACACTGTGATGAAGATTGATATTATGAAGTATTGCTGGTGCATACTAGCTTAATGGCCATGATGTTTCAACTTGTAAACAATGTCTGACCTTTGTTTACAAGTTTTTGTTGGAAGCAATACAACTATTGAATGAACAGTTTGGTGAATGAATTTACTTTATCCTTAATAATGTCACAATTATTCGTCTTTTTATAAATTATGAAATCAAATTCATATACAATGTTTACACCATGAATAATTGAAACTGAGGTGCTTTTTAGTATAATGACTGGACACTTATTTCTGAGCAACTAGCTAATCTCTGTTGCAGAAGCATGCACAAGTACATTTGTGTTTTTTCAACACCCACAGAGCCAACCTGTGTTTTATACTGTGACTATGCTGACAGTTTTTGGGAGAGAATGCATAATCTGGTGTAATCAACAGTTTGAACAGGGCCAGCACACTCAAACCCTCGGTCATGATGATTTGTGACTTTGTGCTAGCACAACAATTGATAGTTTCCAAACAGTTTTGTCAACCAATTTCAGTCACTAGACTTGGGTTAATCTGTGGTATGGTTTCCAGGCTGATATTATCAAAGTAAACTTCAAATGACATCGGGAGAATTTCCAGGAAACTAGAAGTCTGCCATTGTATCACTCAAAGGACACAACATAATGAATTTTTTAAATTGTAAAAGTACCAAGTTTTCTATTCTGTAGTAACACTAGTTTTATTTATATTTTGGATGATTGAAGGGACAAAGAAACAGACCAATGATTTCAACTGGGTCTAACATTTAAAATATAATTGCTTATTAAAATGATGATGCAGAGAAGTCTACAAGCAATTTAAAAAAAAATACATTTTTTTTTTACTGGATTCATTCTGCCACAAATATTATTTCGGTCATTTTTAAAAAGGTTAAAGATGTTTTTTCTTCCATTTTGGACAAAAGAAAAATACAGACCAAATTATACATACTAAATTAGTTAAAAAAAATTTTGTCTATCACCAGTTTTAGTTTATAATTTCAAAATAAGTGCCTTGAAAATTGTTTATATATTTGGAAAGTGAAATAAGAAAAAATTATTTTAACTTAAAAGAAAAAAAAAGAAAAGAAAGTGGGGGGGGATTGAAATATTTTTTCAGTTGAGCATTAATGTTGGGTTTTGACAGATTAAAGAAAACAAGAAAAAAAACAAAACAAAAAAAACAATATACAGATAATACACCAAAAATATTTCTCTCAATTTGACTATATTTGAAGCCCACAAATAAAATCTCAAAAATTTGTTCATTTTTTTTTTTTTCCTTTTCATTCAAAATCTGAATTTATGAACAAACTTTTTTCTTTTTTTTTTAAATACAATGATATTAAAAAAATTTCATCATAAAAAAAAAAATCTTCAGAGTGAAAATTATTTTCTGGTTTCTTGCCAAGACTAAAATGCAAATGCTTGATGAAATATTTTTCTTCTAGTTGCAAGAAAAATATCAGTTAAATCATCAAAAACAATGTAAAGTTTTCTCATTACATTGGATTTTTCATTAATT
>CAHIKZ030000344.1:697500-737500 GCA_903632075.3 Acanthosepion pharaonis
AAAATGGGAGTGATAAAGAGAATAATTGTCTTAATATAAAACAATGTCAAAACGTAAACTCTCTTATTTATCTCTGTCCTGTTGAGCTAGCCTTGTGCCAGACTAAAGCTTATTAAATAAACCGTCAAATAGGGCTTTAACATCCCCGTAATCATGCTAATTTCCTTCAAATTAGTTGAACTTGTCAATATAAGTAGAAGCTTTAAGACATGTGCCACTGTTTGTAGCAATTGTTATTTTTTTTTCTTTTAAAGGTGTTACAACAGCACCATTTGTTCCTATCAAAGCGGACAATATTAAAAATGTATTAACTGCTTAAAAAATTTCTATCAACACAAAAAAATTTTGTATTAACAATAAACAGTTTTTTTACAAGGCTACTGAATCTGAACAAGGGAAAAACATGATGGTAGACTAAAACTCAACAAGAAAAAGTACCACACATTTTTGCTCAGGTAAATCCAGTGATATTACTGATAATGAAAACAATTTATATTAAATACTAAACAAAGAATCTAGTTAAAGATTCAAAACATTTACCTATTTTTTTGACAAATGACATCATCTTTTAGTATCATGTGTGTATATATATATATATATATATATATATATATATATAATTTGTTTTTATCTCTTAATTTCAACAGAACAAATTAAACATTATTTGCACCAATTAAAGTGCAAGTTGGACCTTGAAATGGTCACCCCCCCCCGCCAAAAAAATAATAACGACTGATAATAAACCTGTATGTTTACAGGATAAAATAGAAGCATAGTCACTTCTAAATAACATCAAGGAACTGTGAGCAAACTTCCTACACTACCTACCATAAAAATATCTCGGCAACTAGTATTTGAAATACTGGATCAATATATGTACACACATACATTGTAAAGCTCTAAAAAGTCCTAAAATAGCAATCCACAGCAACTATAGAGTTGATTTCACTCATTACAGTGTATTACACATAAATCAGGAAGATCATTAAAAAAAAGAAGCAATAAAAGTAGTATAGTGGATTATTTTAATTATTACTAAAGTAAAAATTACTAGTAAATATAGTAATTTTGCTTAGAAAGGGGTGGTTAATACAATAATTTTTGCTTCTGAAAGGGATGGTTACTAAGAAGCTATTGAGGCAATATGCTTATCTAAAAGCAAGAACTGGGCTGCAACTCTGAGGCTCAAGAAGATATATAATTACAATAAACACTTAGCGAGGCCGTATTGTCAGTCAGTTTCAGAAAATTGATGGGTAGATAACTGCATTATTCTAGTTTCGCTAAGGGGAAATAACACGTCTGGGATTATCTTTTTATAGTATTGAAGAAGTTGATAATTGATATCACTGTAACACAAACTCACTTGCTTTAAGAGGAAAAAATAAGTTTAAAACATGCTTTTTTCTTGGGATTAAAACATTTATACGAGGTAAATAACATAACATAATTTTAAAATGAATGAAACTAATTCCTAAAAACAGTTGATAAAAAAGGCGAAATAATTAACCAGCATTACATCAAAAGGTAAATATCTATTTATAATTTTTAAAATAACTTATAATCTTAAAGACACATAAACAGGTAAAAATATGATGAAGAATGAAAGAATACTAGCATTAAATAAAGAAATATTTATGGACCCAAGATAGCATTAAATAAAAAATAAAAATTCCTTAAATCAATTTTTTAAGAATCAGAAAATAAATTCTCACTGTATAAAAATAATTCTCTAATTGTCAAGCAATCCATTGCACAGATTATGTTAAACTGTGTAGGGAATGAAGAAAAAGAGTTATATTACTCTACATGTCTTTCAGATATCTCAATCTTTGTTTTGTTTTATATACAGTATAGCCATTTTCAGGTGTTATATTGCATCTGGTGATCTTTATAGGTTGCTGAGCAGACCACAAGATGTAACATATACTCAAATAAAGTCCAAAGAAGATACAGGCAGAAATGGTGTTTAAAAAACAACAGAAAATTAAGATAGCGACCTGGATAAATTATGGATAATGAAGATCCCAAAATTTCTGAAATAAGAAGACTCCATCTTTTCCAATTGCATTGGGGTGAGGAGACAAAACCCAGTCTCATTAAGCATAGTCTATTTACAGCCAAACTAAAAAGGGCAGAATTGTTATATATAGGTCTAAAAAAATAAAGGTTTCAAATTGTTGCCAAAATAATTTCTTTCATTATTCATTTCAACTTGACTTTTTGTCACAAAATAATGTTCCAATAATAAAGCTTTTAGGGATTTTAAAAAGTGTTTCACAAGTTTTATTTTGGTCCACAACCATTAAGCTTGTGTCCTGTTACTAAGGTATTTTTAGAAAAATAACAAAGCACTATTATATTTATTTTTTTTAAATCATTGAACAAACAAAATTTTTTTTCTAATTTTTGCATTAATTAATTAACCATGGAAGGAAGAGTTTGTACTGTCCTATAAAATGCTATGCACCAAAGTAATATTCATAATATGATATTAAGTTAGTGTATGCAAAGAGAAATTCTTATATTATATTAGTTGAAATAGATAGTATTATCTGCTCTGCTTCAAAGCAAAGAAAATAAATAATATGCTGTAAAGTTTTTAAAAACATTTTGAAAAAATAAAATGGCTGATATACTGTTGTAACTTTCCATATAAACAATCAGCTAATTTGATTCTTGAAAAGATAACCAGTAATTGCTACTGTAATAAGACAAATCATTGCCATTTGACAAAATGTACAAGGGATAAGAAAATATTCAGTTTTTATTCAGAATGAAGAATTGTTAATATTCAAGAAACTGGACTATCTACCTTATCTTTGATTTTATATTTGTATTATAATACAACAGATTGACCAATCAATTAATTGACTTAACAGGAAACTAGATTTCATATGAAGAAATTTTGATTAAAAACAAATAAAAACAGAATAAAAAAAGCTGAAGATAGTCCCAAATTTCATTGAATATACCCTTGTGATGTAACTTCCAAATCTTTGCTGCTGAAATAATGCACTTGGTATTTTGATAAGTCCAGTGTGGCTGAAGTTACATAATCCTTATTCTTTTCTAAAAGTCATAAGACAAATTAGAAAATGGCAAAAAAATATTTACATGTAAAAATTTTAAAAGCTTACAGCATTGTTTTTTTAACATATGAAAACTTGCTACCATTTTTGTACCTTGACCCATGGTCATTCACAATAAAAAGTAGCCACCATCTCTATACCTTAACCAATAAAAATTAGCCATGTAAGAATTGATGACCAGAAGCTGTTTTTTTTTGTCTCCAAAAGCCAAAGGATGCAATGGTAAAATAGAATTTTCCAGAATTTTATATATACATTATTATAGACCAATTGCAGTGAGAAAGGGGAGAGAAAAAGATTTTCCGAGTTTTACTTGCTTAGTTAGATATTTAAAATCATTTCTATATAAGTGTCTGACTATCCACCTTAAGCTTAAATTAGGTGAGATGACAGAAAGCAAGTGGAGAAGAGCCTGCCTGCATTGAACAATCAGTATTTGAAATCTTGGTTCATAATTGGGCTTCAGCACTGGTCTCTAGTACTAGTGGAATGTATGGAACAGAATCTCAGCCATCACATCATTCCCTGTATATAAACTAAAGTGTTATCTAATACTTTAGTGCTAGTGAATAAGTGATCAGTGTGCTAAGAACAATCCTTCCATGCATATGAGGTTGAGAATACTTTCAATTAATATATATATATATATATATATATATATATATATATATATATATATATATATACACACACACACACTGTGTGTGTGTGTATGTATGCATTAGACACTATTTCTTATGAGAATAGATCTTAAAAGAAGTCAGCAGAATTAAAGTGTATATATTAATATGTATATGCATTGTGTATATATAATTGGATGTAGTAGGATTTAAAAAAAAAAAAAATACAATTATGCGTGGGGGGGAATTTGAAACATCTCACACAAGCCAGACAGAAGTGAGCATAAAAGCCCTTGTTGTTGTAGTACGAGTATTGTATCTTCATTGGATCTTAATTGCCATCAGGCAAGAACCAAGAATTTATCAGTAGTAATTTGGCTGTTTTTTTACCTTTACCTTACATTGCAAGCATAATTTTGCCTAATTTAAACATCTGTTGATTCATTAGGGTTTCAAGATTCTTGAAAATAAATGGAAAGAGAAAAATACTTATGGATTTTCTCAAGATAATTTGTCATCATTACAACAAATTGATAACATGACAATGTCATTATTTTGTTTTTTGTTCCAAGCTAACTTTTACATTATGAGATATAACTGATTTTTCACTGTAAAATTAATTTTATGGTTTCACAAATATATATACACACACATATATATATATATATATATATATATATATATATATATATATATATATATATATATATATATATATATATATACACACACACACATATATATATATATATATATATATATATATATATATATATATAATTTTGTATGCCCTTGATAGAATTAATAAGGCAAATGTTAAATACTATGCTTGCAATATATAAAGTTTTCTTTTTCTGTAAGATTCAAAGGGTTTTTACAACCTATGCTTCACCACTACAAAAAAGGGTAGAAGACTTATATTTTGCCAACCTGTGGTGGCAGATGATGAGAGAAAAATGGTTCTCTTCACTAACTTTACAGTTTATGAACAGTCATTTCTCGCAGAATAGCATACAAACTGGATATACTGCCTGTCAATCCAAACAGGGTTATGGTGATATTTTTGAAGACGGTCCTTGTTGAGATTTTGCTCCAGCAGAGTTTCAACTCAAAGATAGATGGTAGGATGAATAACAACAATGTACCTCCAATGGAACCTGCAAAAGCAAAAAAATAAAATATTAATTTTGAACACTTACAATGGACTGATACTGATAAAAAGATAGTGAGTTTTAAAAGTAAAAAAAAAAGTTTTGCCTAAGATATATTTGCATCAAATATTAAACTTGATGCATAATGATTTATTTACCTAGTTATAAAACTATGAAACTCACTCTAAAGTAACATGTTTGTAGGAGACCAATATTCAAATTACCAAACAAGAATTGCAAGTGATTTTGTTAATATATCATTGTTTATTTTAATTACCCTGAAAACATTATGAATAGAAGTAATATTTTTAAAGGGATAAATACATACAAAAGAAATCCTACCAGAATCACATTATAAATATTATATTTGCATAAATATTCTCTACAATAAATGGTGAGCAGTTTGGAATAGCAGGTGGTGTAAGCTTGGATGTACAGGTAGTGTAATGGATAATAGCCTAGAATAGTTAATCAGAGAGCCAAGTTCCAATCTACCTCTTCTCCCCTCAGCTATGGGTTAATTAGTAAGACTTGTATCACTAAATCATTATCATCTCAAAAAAAAAAAAAAAAAAAAATTCTTACAATCTGAAAATATTTTCTGGCTTTAAATAACCCGCAAAACCATAGAAAGCAAATTTTGGGTAAACTATTTGAGGCCCAAATCAATGCTGAATTGGTTAAGCATCTCATATTGCAAGGCCTTCTTTCAGACAAGCAATATGGTTTTCATTTCTCTAGGTCAACTGCTGATGTACTGATGATAATTGCAGAAAGAGTCTATCAAGCTCTCTATAAGAATGGCAAAGCTCAGGCTGTTGCTTTGGACAGGGTTTGAAAAGTCATGGTGTCTTCAGCTAAATTTTTGAGATGTCTTTCTTATTAAATCATGAAATGAAAGTTCTTGACTTTCTTGATGTCATCAGCTCTCAATTCGGGATCTATGCTGATGACACAACCATTTACTCCTGTCTCGATAGTAAATCTAATCAATCCATTAAGGTCAAATTAGAAGCTTATGTAAAAATGACAACTGTTGTTAACTGGGGCAAAGGATACCTTGCTAATTTTAATGCCTCCAAAACTAAACTGCTCTGAAAGACCCGATTCTGCCTTCCATCAGCATGGCTGATGCTAACCTCCAAGAGAGTGAAATTGTGCCTTCTCAAGCTAATATTCTTGGATCACTTGAAATGAAAAGAATGTATTGAATCCATTGCTAGGTCAGCTGCGAAGAAAGTTGGTTCACTGTGTCATGCCAGACAATTTTTCTCTTTCTTACATATATATAATTCTATCATTCATTCATGCTTAGAATATTGCTGCTACATATGGTCTGGTGCTCCTGCTTTATATATCTAGAGAACCTTGATAAAATCCAAGGAGAATCAGCAATATTATTGGTCCTAATCTGGCAGCTCAGCTCCAGTCACTTTCCCATCACTGTAAAGTTTGCCTTACTGTGCCTTTTCTATAAATACTTTCATGGTAATTGTTCTGATGAGCTCCTCACGATGGCAACTAGACTTTATGAATATAAGCACAATACTAGATTGGCATAGAGGTCTCATCAATTTACAGTTGAGCTGGCTAGATGCAGTTTCTTATCTTACACTTCTCACATGTGAAACTCCGTTCTGTCTGAATGATTTCGAGTCAGCTATAATCTTCAAATGTTTAAATGAAATGTCAATCATTATCTACTGTCCTTCTGTTTAGTTTTTTGTTCTTGTTCTTTAGGAATGTTTCCATTTTCTGTTACTTCCACACCCAGTAACCTCTTGTGTCTTAGTGGCTTTACTTGGGATGATTGAGATAAAAAAAAAATTAAAAAATCCAAAAAAAAATTTACAATTGTAAGAATTATGAGACAGTTATTAATTAGAATCCGATGGAATCAATGTTACATAAGAGCAGTATAGGTAATAATTATGATGCAGGTATTAATTAGAATCTGATGGAATCAATCTTACATAAGGCAGTATAGGTAATAATTAT
Organism: Acanthosepion pharaonis; assembly: GCA_903632075.3. Lineage (NCBI taxonomy): Eukaryota > Metazoa > Mollusca > Cephalopoda > Sepiida > Sepiidae > Acanthosepion > Acanthosepion pharaonis. Next base: position 704,362 of record CAHIKZ030000344.1, read on the forward strand.
GAGGCAGGTATTAATTAGAATCAGATGGAATCAATCTTACATAAGGCAGTATAGGTAATAATTATGAGGCAGGTATTAATTAGAATCAGATGGAATCAATGTTACATAAGGCAGTATATGTAATAATTATGAGGCAGGTATTAATTAGAATCAGATGGAATCAATGTTACATAAGGCAGTATATGTAATAATTATGAGGCAGGTATTAATTAGAATCAGATGGAATCAATGTTACATAAGGCAGTATAGGTAATAATTATGAGGCATGTATTCAAATCAGGTCATTTCCCCAAGTGTATTTGCATGTAACAAACCTGACTGGAATTTAAAGTTGACTCTCCAATTCCCAATTTGAAGCCAATATCTATTACCCTACCCACACATCCAAGGTTACAGTACCTGGTATTTCCAAGCAGTAACCCATCTTGGTTAACTTTAGTCGTCATATGAGGAAAATGCAAAGGAGAAAAACTATCAAATATGGCTACAAAAAATGTGAAAATCAACAGCATTCAGAATTATACAAAGAGAAAGGAAAACATTTTTTCTTACCTAATATTGCAGTTAAGTGGGCAAAATTATGTTGGAACAATATGGCAAATCCAATAGAACTCAAGACCATAGACAGTCGGACAACATTTCTCTTCCATGTAACAATCTGAAAGAAAAACAGTTTTGCATATAAGTTTTGTAAATCAGCTATTTTAGAGCTAATAAGAATCATGAAAGACTTATGACAAAAGTTGTTTCTCATATTTTAAAAATGCCTTTTGACAGAATTAATGGATTTTTGGGACATTGTTTTATCAATTTTTAAATTATTGGGTGTGTTACATTTTTGAGAAGTTTGAAAATTAATAAAAATAGATTATAAATATAATAAATGCTCAGTAAAGTCCATTTTCAATGTCCACCTTTTGTGTTGTAGATCTTTCTTCAGCCATATTGTTCAGCTTCTTCCTCTGCCACAGAAACTTTCAAAAAGTATCTTGTGCAGTGTCAAGAAATTTTGAAATTCAAATGTCATGTTAAATATATCCTGAAACTTTTACCAGCATTGATTGGTTAATAGCAATTTTATTGTGAAACAATTGACATAAATAGTGAAATTTTACATTGTAAAGTTGATCAAAAACAGTAATGCAACTTACAATGAAGCTCACTCTGAAGTCATAAGAGTTTATATCAAGGATAACTTATCTTTTAATTTTAATAAATCAAATAGTATCATTTACTGATAACACTATAAGACTGTATATAACAATGTCTCTTTGGGGATTCAAAGTCACATCTAAGAGAAAAAGATGTAATTTTTTAGAGTATGTTCATCACATAAATGAAAAATTAACTAGAAACAATGTAAAGAGAGGTTAATAATCATACCTTGTGAGCTTCTGATTTGGTGACAGGCAGAGACAAATTTGTGGGTAGCGTATTTAAGAGGGATATTGTATCTTGTTCTGAATCCAGCTCACTATTCTCGCTGGACTTGTTTCCTGCAGAAAAGAAAATGCAATATTTAAACAAAGTTTCTATTTATAATTCTACTGCAGTTCTATTTCATTCTTATTAGAGAATGATGCATTTTATTTTGCTTTTTATAATATAAACATTTGTTGTATATTTGTAAGAGTTGCAAAGATGTCTAGGGTAAAACTTGTGACATTCTACAATTAGGTTATATAATCTTGATTAACGCATTTGAGAAATGGAAGCTGAAATAATTTACTTAATTTATTTCAGAACTGATCTGTCCTCATTATCTATACAGAGAAAAAGAGAGACAAATGTTTTACAAGCAATACATAATTGACTGCTCTTAACCAACCCTTTCAATCACCATGACAACCAAAATGAGGACACTAATGTATAATCAAAATAATTCCTCATCTCATAAATCCAGGCAGGAAATACAGCAAAAATAAAAATAACACTGACGTCTCATTTTAACAGATATATTTACCAAAATTACACAAAAATATCTTGAAATACTAAAGAGTAGATTTATTCAATAAAATCACCATTGGCTGCAACCACTGCCTCCAGATGACTTCAGATTCTCTTGCAATTCTTCTGGATGGTCTCCTTGTTTAAGTTGATGAATGCTGCCATGATCCTTGCATTCAATTCATCTTTGGTGCTACAAGGAGTTTTGGTGGTCTCTTGCTCACCTGTGTATCACACATAATAATCAAGGGGGTTGCAGTCTGGGGAATTAGATGGCCAGTTATAAGAGGTGTGGTCGCAGAAATTGTCTAACAGCCACATTTGGGTTCTCCTGCTTGTGTGGCATGGTGTTATCCTGTCGCCAGACTTAGGTTCTTCCAGAAGTCATCTGCTTGACCCAGGGCAGTACTACTTCCTCAAGGCACTTGATATAGGCCTACATGTTGAGTCTGAGGCCCTGTGGGAAGATGAATGGAGGCATAATGTCGCCATCACTAGTGATCACTCCAAACACCATGATGTTGACTGGATATATCATCCAACTCTTTCCAAATCCTCTGTAATGTCCTCAGATTGACACCCAAACACTCTGAAATATTTGTATTGGAGCTTCTAGTGCAAATGCCAAGTAGTACATCATGCTGTTTCTATATTTCTGGCAGAGTGAATTGCGTCATGGTGTTCTTTTTCTCACAGATGATGTCTAACTGACCTTACTATACTGTGCAGTTGATATAATCAAAAACAAACAATGCGCATGTATGAAATTAAAGATATATTGCATTGTCCAGAATGTTTATGCCGATTTTTAAGGGAAATTAATACACAAAACAAAATTATACCATTAAATATTTATTAAACTAAATATCAGCCATTTTGTTGTACAACTTTTCTCCATTTTTCCTTCAACTTAAGGAGCCCATCTTTTCAGAATTTTGGTGGTTTCTTGGCAAAGAACTCATTAAGGTATGTTTTTTAATGTCATCCAAAGTATTAAACCATTGAGATTATTTTGCAAGGACATTTATAAATGAAAATCTGAAGGAGCAATGTCTGGTGAATATGGTGGGTGAGGTAACACATCCCAGCCAAGCTGCAACAATTTTTGCCAGGTCGCCAAAGAAATGTGAGGTCTGGCACTATCCTGATAGAAAACCACACCTTTCCTGTTTGCCAATTCTGGGTGTTTTTCTTGAATTGTTGCCTATAAATTGTCCAGTTGTGAGCAGTACTTTTCAGAATCAATTGACTGGTTATTTAGCAGAAGCTCACAGTACAGGATTCCTTTCCAATCCCACCAGATACACAGCATGACTTTCTTAGGATGAAGACCTGCTTTTGAGGAGGCTAAAGTTGGCTCATGTTGCTTACCGCAGGATTTTTTTCACTGAACATTGTTGTATAGAATCCATTTCTCATACCCTCTCATAACTTGCTTAAAAAGGGTGCCTTTTCTTGCATTTATATCCTTTTCACTCAGATCATGTGGTACCCTAACATCATAGTGTTACAAAATTTGCATAACCAAGCTTCATAGATGGTGGATTTTGATAAATTTAGTGTTTCTGCCAAGTCCTGCATTGTGTAATGCGGGTTATCCTGAGTGTTCTTTTTCAATAAGGCTGCAATCACCAATTCTAAACTACTTCCGTACAGTCAGCTAAAGCACCTTCACTGTACACTGACATATCTTTTTTGTTACTTGCGAGGCATTTTGCCTTTATGCTAAAAAGAAAAAAAGAAAAGAAAAAAGCATCAAGTGTCTAAAATGCACCTTATAATCTTTCATTTTCATAGGGATGCAAAATTGACATGAATTAAGTAATTTTAAACTTTCTTTATTAAGAGATAGTTTGAAGTGTGCTCTATTTGGAAATGTTAGCATGTTATATCCGTCAATAAATTTGATGTGTTCTAACATGTTGGAACATGAACGACTAAAAATCAGCATGAACTTTCCAGACAACTCAATAAAATAGCAACAATTTACCCATCGCACTCTGTCCATAATTAGTTTTCTTTTCGAAGTAAACTTAATTGATGACAAAGACATAAATGTCCAATTTAAAATGAAAACACTTTTGCTTACCTGAGGAAAATATTATGTTCTCCAACATTTCTAAAACTGGGTGAGCCATGAGGGGATAAGTGCAAATGACAGCTACCAACAAACAAACATTGAGCAAATTCGCATAGATCCCTCCATGGATGATAGACAGGTTGATCATTTGGTTGACGTCGTTGCCAAATCTCAAATAACCGGTTAGGCCAAGCACAACCAAAAGGAAACTAACTGCAGCAATAGCAAAGTGAAGGAATTTAGGAAAGTTGTGTCTGTTGCCATCCATACTGGTCTCGATAGGAATAATCTAAAAAAAGAAAAAAAATATTTGTGAAATAATACAAGCAACGTTTGAGGTTGTAAGACCTAAAGTGAAAGAGTTATTTCCCTTGTCTTCTTACAGCATACACCAAGAGAATAGGAACAAACTGAAAAAATCGTTTTGGCTATTTCAGATGATTTTTATGTATTTTTGGGTGCTGAAAACGGTTTTCTTCATTTAACATATTTTAAAACACCTTTATTTTTACAATGAGATTGCAAGACACATGGATATAATTACAGTAGTTCTTTGAGACAAAATTAACACTGATGGAAACATTGTCTGACTGAAGTGATTGTGGTTTTACTGAGTAATTTACAGTGTTAAACATTGATGTAAATGAGGCAGAAATAAATGAATGATTTAATGCAGACGGTTCTGAATATTAATTCTTAAGTGATCTAGGTGTTGTTGAATTTATAATGGTACTGAAAAATGTTGAAGTGGATGATGATGATAATGATATTAGATTACCCATGTTGAAATTCAACATTCCGAATGACCAATTTCAAACACCAAATTATGTTTGACAAATATTTAAGTTGGTTACACTTCCAACCAGAAAAACTGCCCTTACAAATACAACCACTTTAAGCCAGTTTCAGGAACAAAAAAGAAATCGAGGCCAGTTGGAAACATAAAAAGAAATTCACATATTTTTTCATAAAAAATAAAGTGAACAAAACCTTGAAAAAAGCATTTGAAAATATTATTTGATGATAAAACTATTAAATTTCTTTCAGAAAATAACCTTTCCTTCATTCTTTATCAATAATTTAAGTATTCTCTTATCCAGAAGTTGGAATTATTCAAACATATTTTTTCAACCCATGTCCCAAAAGTTTCTGGATTATCAAGGAAATATTCTATTTAAATTACAGTCCATTCTAATATTTAATCCATGTTTAAACACCAAAGTTATCAATAAAGTAGAATATACCTGGAATAAAATGATGTGATGAGTTTTAGCATATAGTTCTACCATAAGGAAGTAGTATTTGGACATGTCTAGTGCTACATTGTTTGATGACACATTTTGATTGATTGATTTTTTTTTTTTATGGATTATCAACCCTTTGCAGGTTATTTAAAGCCAGAAAATATTTTTAAATTGTAAGAATTTTTGGAATATTATAATGATCTACTTATACAAGACTTACTAATTAACCCATAGCTTGGGAGAGAAGAGATGAATTTCTATTTTCCCCAAGGGTATTTGCAGTAAATGAAATATAACATACCTGGCTGAAATTGGAACTTTTTGATTTCCAATTCCAAGCCATTATCCATTACACCACCCACACATATCCACGCTTACATCACAGGTATCCCCAAGTGGTCACCTATCACTGTGGTATTTTGTCATTGGGTTGAGGATCTGTATTTTCTAAGATGATTGGAAAGTGGTTGCTTCTACAAATATCGGCATGCACTCTCCACGTGTCGTCCATGTATATGGTTGGATCACAGAGTCAGATCTATTGCTGAATATGATCCTTTTACCAGATGCAGGTATGTATTCATCTTATTGTTGTAGAGACAAAAGTTTTTTTTATGAAGTTTTCTATAATCTGACCTTTTTTGTTTGTCACATTGCATTAAATACAACCTCTTTTAATTTAACTTCAGATAAACTATACATAAATATATTCAAATATATAAAATAGTTTCCATTTTCTGATAGGGTTTTAATTAACTGCTTAATATGAAGCAGCAACAATAAAAAAATTTCCAGTTTTACCATCTTTTCTATAATCTGTAATTTGTAATTCCATTTCTTGAAAATATCATCCTTACTGCTTGTTTCACAGTCAAACTTCGTTTATGGGAAACCTGTGTTACTTCTGACCATCCTGAATACAAATCTATCAGTATTAGTAATAATCCCACTCCATTAACATAGGTATGATCCATGTGTACTCTGTCCCAAGGATGGGACTCTTTAGGCCATGTACGTATTTTTATCTGTCTAAATTTTCTTCTTTCATTTTACACATTTTTATGTATTCTCCTACATCTATAGAATAGTTTGGCTACCATGTCTCTAGCCTTAATCTCCTTTGCACAGACATTATTTTGCAATGAATATTGTCATGTATATTTCATTTGCTGGTGGAGCCACTATATCTCCATTACAGATTATGCCCTTTCCTACAGTTAATTTGTGTTTAACCTCTTTAAAACACCTTCCTGCTTATGAACAATTCCACTTATTTTTTTATCCTGAACAAAATACTGTTTAATACGGTATCTCGCTTTGCATCCTCAGCTAATTTTTCTATCAACAAAATATCAGTTTCAACCCAGTGTAAGGAAGTATCTTTGAATTTTATCTCTTCTTTCTCACTTTCAGAAGTAATGAACCTAAATCTTGACAAAGTATCTACATATGGAATGCCTTTCACATACTGAATATCAAAGTTAAACACCATTAACATTAAGAACCATCTTAGAATTCTAGAAGACATTAACTTAGGAAGTTCCTTCCTAGGATTAAATATGGACCTTAATAGGAATTTTTTCCAATCAAAAACTGATGAGCTCTGTTTGTTGTCCATATTATGGCCCATGCTTCTTTCTCAATATTTAAGTAGTTCAATTCGGCTTTTGACAGTTTTCTCGAAACATACATAATAGGATGATCATCCTGAGCTGATATTCCTAAGATTGAATCGCATCAGTTGTTACTAACATTTCCTTTCTAGGGGCAAATATTTTTTTACTACTGGCTTCTTTGCTAGAACAGCTTTTAAATTTTCAAATGCCACTTGTTCTTTTGTCCAAATAAATTCTACATTCTTTTTTCTTAAAGCAGCAAAAGGTCTGTCAGTTCGAAGTATTGGTTTACATATTGTTTGTAGAAATTTACAAGTCGTAAGAAAGATTCTTTTTGTTTTTAGGTACTTCAACTTTTTATATTTTGCCAATTAACAATTGGTCTGGTGACATGCCTTCCTTAGATATGGAATGTCCCTAAAATGATGTTTTTTTTAGTGTCATGCACACATATTTTTTTGTTAATTGTTAATCCAGCATTTTTTAACTTATTCAGTACCATAATGGTTTCCCATTTTAATTCTTTATCAGTAATGGTACCAACATAAATGTCATTCTGGTAGCATATGGTATTTTTTATAATGCTACCAATAACCTTTGAAAAATACTTGTGGTTTTAATTCTGTATGGCATGCTTTTCCATCTTAATAAGCCTAATGTATTGTTGTGATTTCTTTAAAGTTTTCATCAATAAATATTTGATGGTATGCTGCTTTTAGATCAATTTCAAAGCCCATTCCACATTGGATTATGAGTCTGCACATATTTTGTCATTTATGTCTATTTTGTAGTCATCATTTCTTAAAATTACTAATGGGGAGGCCTATTTGCTCCCTCCTGGTGGAATTCATTCAAGTGGATCTTGTACCAGTAATTTTTAGTTTTTCCACAACTATTGGTAGTAGATGGACTGATACTTTTCACGCTTTAAAATGTGAGGGGGGAGACATTTTCCTTTAGTCTTAATTTTGCTTCATAGTTTTTTAATATTCCAGTTTTTTTCTGCTTTGATTTTGTTTAGTAATTTTGTTGAATTTATGTTCAATAGATCATTTCTTATCAGGCCATGATTCTTTTCATAGTTTGCCATGATAAATGATAATACATCAAACTTATTTTTTAGTTCTACATAGGCTTCAAAATAGCCTCATATTTTTATCACAGATCTGTCGAATTGATTCAGTTGGATAAGGCTTTTCTTTAATCTTTGTTTTCCTAATTTCTTCCAGAAATTTCTAGATATCAATGTCACGTCACTTCCCATATCTAGTTGCATGTCAAAATAAACATTATTGATTTGAGTTTTTAATAACCATTTTTCATTTTTTTCTTTTTAATGAAAAGACATCCGTAATTATTTCCTCTTCATTTTGTTGGACCATCTCTATGTTTTTTCTTTTGGGATTTATACATATGTGTAAAATGATTCACTTTGAAACACTTTTCACATTTTTTTTTATATCAATTATATAATGACTGCAGATACTACTCCTGAAAGTACATTATCAAGTACTTAGAGCTTCTTAGGGAAAAGGTAGAAAACTGATTTTTATTAATTAGGTGACTCATTTCTTTTGCTTGCTACTGAATGCAAACAAACATACAAGTAGGAAAACATTTTACTCATATTTTTGTTATTGCTGTCAGAAGACAAAGCCAAATAGAACAATCATGTCCCCATTGTATAATAGATTATAAACATCAAATTACAAAGCCTTCAATGAATAGTATCAGATGATTTATTTTCAGATTACTTGAGGGAATATGTTCAATGAAAAAGTTTTTCTCAACTGGCCAGTAATTTTCTTCTTAGGTGCAGCTGTCTTGAGTGTTTGAACAATACATTTATAGACACGTGTTGTATCTAGGTGCTTCAGCTAATCACATTTTAATAATTAATAAATTATTAAATGCCAAACTTTTTATTTAGAAAACTTGTGAAAAATGCAAAAGTGATTATTTTCTCAAAATATTCAAATTGATGCATTATTAAAAAAAATCAGCCAATTCTTTAAAATTGGAGCTTAGAAACAATTTTATATTTTAACTAATTGCTTTGTCCTAATTGCTTCCTGAATTTATTTTCTTTAAGTTCAGTATATTATTATTAATAATTAATACTTGAATGCTATTTTTAGTGGATACCCATATTTAAGTAGACACCCTGTTTGCTTATTATTTTTGTGTCCTTCTTGGCAGGGGAAACCATTATTAGATCCAACATGCTTTTAGACAGTCTCAGCCACAGACTTGTGTTGATGATCAAGCAAAGTTAAATTGTGCCTTATAAACACAAATCTTTCTCAGACTCTCAAAACATTCATATCTACTCAGTTTTGTAATCTTAATGTAGACAAAGAAATTTCTAAAGAAGTGATGGATTTTTTATTTATTAATCTGACAGATTTTATTACTTAAATGTTATACTTATTTATTTTTATCTATTGGCCTGAATATTTGAGAAATCTTATTAAAGAAAAATATGTACTTTCTGTTAGATATTTATATGAAGATTTACCCTTAGACATAAATACATAACAGTTTCAATACACAGTTTATATTGAAAATCAGAGAGAAAGAAATTATCAGTGGTTAGAAAGAAAGCATAACTGGTAAGCAGAACAATCTTTATACACACACACAGGCTTAAATATCACTCATAAGGGTTTTAATAAAATTCAAAACATACCGTTCCAACTCCTTCAAAGGCACTAGTCACCAAACCAAAGAAAACAGCAGCATCTTTAGAAGCCAATTTCACTTCAGGATTTATTTTAAAATCTGGAGGGAAAAATATTGCCACATAAATTTCTGAACATTGGAATAAAAAATAGTAACATATAAAATTCACAAATGCACACAGTGTGTGTGTAAAATAAATCCATAGAATTGCATATTCAGCAAGAGTAATAGGAATCAAAGTAGCTTTAGTGAATTTTTCAAAAAAGTAAATGTGTTACAAAAGAATCTCATTTTCAGTGATTTTATGCTGTTTTCAGTTGGAGTTCACAAATGATGGGAAATCTAAAATTTAATGATTTTCAATAGCAATTCACAAATTTTCTTTTCTTTTTAAAGTGAGAGTTAATGAGTGAGTCCCAATTTCAGGATTAAATATTTAAAACACACACAGAGTAAGTCTCAGGTTAACTAACTTCAAGATAATTTATACTTTTGAACAGATTGGCATATAATTATGTAAAAAAAAAAAACACAAAAAAACATGGGTTAAATTCAATGGTTTCTAATAGTCCAATATTTTGTGATACTCATGAAAACATTTTGCATCTTTAGCACTTCATTGACTCAAAGAAGGTCAATGCCATTTTAATTCAGATTGCATTACCATTAATACTGTATCGAGTGTGTAACTTTGTATTTATTTTGAATTTTTTTCTTATTTATCTTTGTAACTTAACCAGCAGCACTAGTAGCTCTCAACAACAATGAAAAAAGAAAGAAGGAAGGCTACAGATTTATGAAAATAATGTACTGCCAAAAACTGCAGAACCATGTATTTGGTAATTCATTAATATTTGGGAGGCTACAAAATTTACAAAATAGGCTTAAAAATGAATTCATAAATTTAGAAGTACTTAACATTAAATATTCCAAGCATTTTATTTGAGTCATTTTGAGGATTTTCAACATTAAAAACTGACCCTATAACTTTTCATCAAAGTATTTGATATGCTTAATCATTTTTTTTTTGGAGATCATTGCTATATTTGACCCTTGAAAAAATGAGGGTACTTTGCTTATTAAAATTTTGAAAATTAAGTGACACCTCTCTTGCACTTTATTCAAACCTCAGGGTTATTAAAATTCTATGATATCAAACAGTGCATATCATGAAAAATGAATATTTATTGATTTTCACTGTGTATTAGTAGTATAGAAATTTTTAAAACTGAAAGCCTCCACCTACCTTATTTGTTAACCCCCATTTATTTGAAAGGCAAAAGTAATGTTTTTCATTTAATATTAAATTTTCTCTGAGGTTGAGGAACATCTTTCTATTTTTGCCAGTGTTGTTGTCATTAAAATTTTAAATGTATAACTGTTTTTGAAATGCTGATTTCAAATTATTATCCAAGAGAGGACTTAGTAAATCAATAAGCTTATCATTAATGTAGATATATTCTGCAGTATAAAGATAAATAGAGTTCAGTTTTGAGGTTTGCTTTCTCAAGCAGAGGGTATATGTTGGATATTGATTGAGGAAAGACTTTTGGCCTTACTTCCGCTGCATCAGTGCGTGAGCAGAACTAGTGATAAACATAAACAGGAAATGCATCCAGTGGCTAAAATAAACTGGGCACACTGGTGTCCTGAGCCTAAAATAAACTGTTACCATTTATTTGGGACTTTGAAAAATTCTCTTAATGAAAAATTTCATTTTCTTGGAAGAAAGACTGCAAAAGGTACCCAGAGCAGTTCATTAATGAAAATGATAAAAAGTTCTGGGAGGAGAGAATTTTCCTGAAAATGGCAAATATAGTGCAATACATTTAATGTGAAAAATAAAAAAAATATCTAATAAATAAAACAAACTTTTTAATTACCCATTAAATACAGAAAAAATGGTTGGAAAATTCAACATTATTACTATTTGATTAATTTATTTATAACAATATTTACTACAGTAAAAAAATGCTTCATGAAGTATTCAATTAATAAGATGGATTTACATCCATAATAAAAATATAGAAAATGGTTCATCTGAAAATTTAAAATTTCTATATTATATGCTAGTTAAAAAAAGATGGCCTAGAGATTGAGAGAGGAAGGGGTGGAAATGACAGGTTTGTGCTCTGTGGCTGAAATAATTAAGTCAACATCTATGGAAGCCAAGCTTCCAAGGTGTGGGATGAGAATTCAAGTCTTGTTAGAAGATACTTAATTCTGAGTTTTAGCTGTTTGTTTTAGCAATTTGAGCCTGATTCTTGCAATAAAAAGCAATAATAAGATAAATTAAAAAGAGTAATAAAATAATATTAATCCATTCTGAAATTTCTCTGGATACTTCTAGTATAAATCAATTTAGAATATGGACAAGGCTGCTGTTCTAAATATGCAAGTATCCAAATGTTTTTTTTGATGAAGAATAAATCAAAATACTTACCTATAAATAGGAAGACTAAAAGGAATAGCCATCCAACAACAATGGCAACATCTGCACAAATGCTTATTGCTCCCATGAAGCGCAAGTTTTTGATAAAAGAGAAGACAATGAAGATGGGCAATGGTAAGAGAATGAGAAGATAAAGTTGTGGGGCATCACTGCTAAAAACAACATGGCTGGATGATGAGTTACTACTCAAAAAATTGCTAAAGTATGAGTGATTTAGAAGAACTGCATTTTCCTTTGCTGCAGCAGACATTTTTGGCATGTCTTTAAGTGTGTCACTATTGGAAACAGGGGGAGAGGAACAGTTCCAGGGCAAGTGGGTTTCAGGCACCTTTACAGCATGCTCTGCATATGCCAGGGTGCCCATCATCTGTTTAACACTGGTTGATGGTAAATTAAGGCGGGTGATGTTGCCTTGGGGCAAGACACAATGGGCTTTTAATGGGAAAAAGGAAAAAAGAGTATTTCCTATAAAAATACAATATCCAACACAGAACCCAAACTGAGTGAGGAACACACAAAAGTTGACAATGAAACGTCCAGCCTGGCCAAATGCCACCATTCCTATATCGCCATAGGTCAGCCGTGTTTGGAGATGAGATTCTAACTCAAGACGTTGGTGTTTGGTTGTCTCTGTGATTTTGGGATTTGAAGAATCAAATCTCCATAGAAGAACATCCATTGCATAGTATTTACATTTAACTAACAATTGACAGCAGTGATCAGTTATTCCAGCAATGAACACAAGCAGTAGAAGACCAAGCTGAAAAGAAAGAAAGAAAAAACAAAACATAAAATGTAATAAAATAAAAATGTGATTTGTACGTATATATTACTTAATTTCTCATTTAAAAAAAGTTTAATCTAAACAAATCATTACTAACATGGAAGCACAAAAATTACCCTCATATAAAAACAATGCTATTTATGAATTCATATGCCTTTGGAAGATTGCATCTCGAATAAAAAAGAAAAAAAAAAAAAAAAAGAATTAATAATAATAAAAAAAAAATTCTTATATTGACATAATCACCACATTCTCTGATAAGCTGACTTGTCACATATAAAAATTTATTGCAATTTATATTCACATCACATGAGACCACAATATGACTTAGACAAATACTGTAGCTCATACTAAAATACTATAAAGTACTTATTGCAAAGAAAGACTTGGAATACTTGAAGCTACACTTATATAAAAGAAGCAACCCGTATTAAACTTAACAGAAGAAGACATTTTAAAATAAAATTCTTAAACATTACATTCTTGGTCCTTATGCATTGTTAAATTATGAGATTTGAAGGACTAATTAAAAAAAATGTAAATATGTATCCCTTATTTCTAGTTCTACAAAAATGGTATCACTTGCATTCAATAAATGTATATTTTAAATTAAACTTATAACATTTCTAAAAATACCTGGATGAAGTTAATCCAAACTTTTCTTTATTGTAAATGATAACATTTAATTAATATACGAATAGTCTTGATAAATTGATAATGAATACTGAGAATTGAAAATACTCAAAATTCAAAAACTTTATGAATGCACTAACTTCCCAGTAGGTAAAAAACTGGTTGGTTACATTCAGTGCCTCTAAAACCAAACTGGTTACATTCTATCACCAGTGATCAAACTCACAAACTACTGCTAGTCACAATGAATGGATGTCCCCTTCAGAAGGTATCATGCCTTGAGAGAATATTGGGCCTCAAACTTACATATGATCTCAAGTGGAACTCTTATATATGAGCCATTGCTAAAGATGCATGTAAAATGATCAGCTCCCTGTATCCTGACTCCCCATGCTATCCTCTATGTTTGTAAGAACCAGAACAGGCTGAAAATGGAATACTGTTGCCGTATTTGGGTGGGAGCTGTCCAGTTCTCACTTTCCAGTCTTGATAGAGCTCAAAAGCATCTCAGAGTCCTTGCTTGAGAAAAATTATTCTCTACCCTCCAACCTCTCTTTCTCTCTCACCGGTGGGATGTGGCAAGTCTCTCACTGCTCTGTTGCTACTACCATGGAAAGTGTGCTCGGACGAACTACATTGTTTGGTTCTATTGGGTCTAACCTTCATGGCTAGGACCCGCCATGCCACTTACATAGTATCAAAGCCACCCTCATGCCCTCCGTATTCCATCGGCGAGATGTAAGTTCCACTCAAACAGCTTCTTCCTGTGAACCACTTTCCTGTGGAACAGACTCCCAAGATGATGTTCCCCTGATCACTACAATCTTAACCTGTTCAAGTCTAGGGTTAAAGCATTATATTTCCCCCTATTCATATAAACTACCCCTTAACGTAACCCACTACCTCAAGTGGCCTCTGGGCATTGTACAGGGTGAACCATACCATAAAAAAATAAATAAAATAAAAATGTTAGTCTCTTTATAAATTTTATCTGAATGTGGCACAGCTAAAGTGCAGTGGGAAAAACGTGATAAAAATCTTGTTAAAAATAAAACCTGCTTGAATGAATTCATGCTGCTGCTTCTCAAGTACACATATATTATAATTTTTCATACTCACAGTGTTTAACACAATCCTAAGTTGAATCCCCTGCCCTAGTGCACTCATGCACAAAATCCTTGACCTTGTGTTTCAAATAAAATTACAGCATAAAATAATTTCTAAGATAACCCACATTTCAGGTCTGCTGGATGTTTTGCAAATTTTTTTGTTATTCTAAAGAAGGATATGAAAAAGATAGAAGTGTGACAACTGTTATTTTGTAAATATACATGTAAATTAATCCAAGTTGAATATTCAATATTTTAATTAAGACAATATCTAAGGGTAAAATTAAATTTCTTCCAAAAAAGCCTTCTATGTTTGATCTTTTAAATGTTTTACTTTTTTTTAATGAATAAAAATAACATTCCATTTTTAAAAGTCAAGTTAGATTTTATTTAGAGATGAACTTGTTACATATAAAAAACTATTTATTTAGAATAGAATAGAAGCACCTTAGATGATGCCGAGAGGTAAAAAGCATGAGTTTGTTTTGTTCTTTTTAATTTTCTTTTAGTGATTAGTCTTTTTTGGCTTTTGGCATTAAAGTTAATCTCCAATAAAATCTTGGTTTTGATTTGAATTTCGTCAAGTTTAAAAATGAGTTATTTTATATAAAAAATTATTAATTATTTAATTTTATATTTATGATTTTTTTCTCAGTTGCATTTTTGTACAGTTATTTAAAATTCAACTTATAAAATTTCATTTCAAATATCAAGTATTTTTTTTTATCGTGTAATAATCCACCAGTAGGAGAGAAGAAAAAAAATGTAACACGACAAGGTTAACCTAGAACAGTGTAAAGAAGAAGCAAAAGCAGTCAGATCCCTGGAGTAGTTTCTGTTAGTTTTTTATGCATACAAAAAAAGAAGGTTGTTATTTTGTTGTTTCCTGCAAACTTTTAAATTGAACTTAACATGGTGGGAAAATGCATAAATATACACAGTAACAAAGCTTTCATCTTGCCTTGCAAAAAAAAAATAAAAAATAAAATTCAGTTATGAGAATTATTTTAAAAAGTGAATTTTTGAAAATAATACAGTTAAGATGATGTTTTCACTTGAATGGTTTTTTTTAAATTTTAAGTGTTGAAAAATGTTTGCTTAATAAATTCCACATTTTGTGACCTCCGGATAGAATTTTTTAATTGGTATTTCTCTTATTTTATTTTTGTTACAATTCTCAACACCAATAGGGATAAGAAATAAAGAAGTCTTTATCAAAATACCTCACATTTCTTATTTTGCATTTCTAATCTATGAAAGCCAGTAAGACAGCTGCCTCAGAAAGATTGGCTCCCAAAGGGAACCAATTCTCAGTGAATTACAAAATCACTAATTTGAAATAGAAATAATTTTTAGATTCAAACTTAATTATTCTTACTTAAAATTTGTTTTTCTAAGTATTTTTCCTTTCTTTTTTTTTTCAAGGCATAAAAAAAAAGTTAAATGTTTTTTTACACTAATTACATTTTTCGAGAAAAGTTTTGGCTCTTATTATACAGATATATTTTTAAATATTTTTGTAATTTTCAAAGACATTGTTAACCTCGTAGCAGATGGACCAAAGCCAATGAACATAGGTTATATTGCAAAAGTAGACACGGGAGGATAGACAAATCAAGTAACGGGTGTTGGCATAGAAATGAGAAAAGAAAAGATAGACATTCCTCACATAGCATTAAAAAAAAAAAACAAACATTTTTACAAAATGACTTATTCACAAGGACGTTTAGGTAAATTTCTATTTTGTTTCCCGAGCGCTAATATCCCTTCAAATTTTTCCAAAATAGTCTTATTTCTGTGCAAATGTACATGCTGAACTCAATCAACAATTAGATCATGAAGAAACCTACCTTTTTGGATGTTAACGACCAGAAAAAAAAAATCGGACTTCTTCTCGATCTTTCATCAGCCATTACCGGCTTATTGAGAAGTAATTCACTGCGGAAAGATTTTTGGCAGAGTCATAAAATTTGAGCCTATTTACTTCTTTTACAGACTTTCCTTTCACTACCGTAAAGAAAAGTAAATTTTTTTTTTTTATTTGGTAAGTTTAGTTTTATTTATAACAATAACAAATTAAATAATACAATAGAACCTTTTTTCCATTTTCTGGTCGTTAACATCCAAAAAGGTAGGTTTCTTCATGATCTAATTGTTGATTTGAGTTCAGCATGTACATTTAGACTAAAAATAAGAAATAAGACTATTTTGTAAAAATTTGAAGGGATATTAGCGCTTGGGAAACAAAATAGAAATTTACCAAGTTTTATTAGTTTATTCATTTCTTTTAGTTTACAACACTTTTTAGTTTTACAGACGCGTTTATTTTCACATTTCAATCATTTATGACATTCTAAACAACTCCTTATTCTTAACCTTGTTTATAATTTGTTAAAAATCTTTAATCATTTTATCAATTATTATTCTACCGATTTCTTGTCTATCCTCCTGTGATCACGTAAAAACAGTTAGCAATAAAGTACGGTTGTCAATTGCAACTTATTTGCTACAAAATAGGTATCACCAAAATGTTTTTTTTCTCTGAATTGAAAACAAAAAATATCAACCCCCCCACCTGTTTAAAAAAAAAAAAAAACCTCAAATCAAAGAATTATCCAATTCAAAGGAAATGTTCAGTACTTAGTCATTAAAATGAATGAATACGTTATTCTATTAAAGCTTTGTGGAAATATTAGGTGGGGAGCAACTTCATATTACATTTCCATCCTGTGCTGTAATCAAAATTTTAGTTCCAACCAAAGACAGAAATAATTATTTTTGATGGCCTTTATATTGGATGATATTGCACATGTGACGTTACAGGATTATTAAAAAAATTCAAACTGCAAATCACCATTTGAAGAGGAAATGTAGGAGGGTCATTCTAGTTGCACAGAAAGTTTTTATAATAAAAATTTTATATTTTTTCAACAAGCCCATTAAATATATTGTTTATTCATCTCATTTTTTAATTTAAAGATCTCGGAGTTTGAAATTTTACAGTAAGCATTTGTTTGAAAAATTGACCAGTGATTCATTTGATGAAACAAATTTCTAAGTTTTGTAGTCATTACTGCCCTTTTTTGTCAACTTAAAATTGCATAATTTCACATACTTTTCTAAAATTAGGTTCATCAATGACAAACGAAAGCTCTTCATATGACAGAGAAAAGAGTTGTTTTGTTGAATTCCTCATCCCCAAATTAAAAATTTGCAAAGTTTCAGGCATATACCTCCAATCCAATGATGGTATACTTATATCTATATCTGCTTTTTGCCTGTCAAATTGCGTTTCTGGCTGTAAATACGAGTTTTTTAATTGATGTATTACTGAAAAGAAAAGCCAGGAATTACAGTAAAAAGTTTCTTTTGTTGACCTAGGACATCACAAGCTATCATGTGTAAATAATTTGACTTTGAAACAGGACAAATATTGGATTTTTAAGAGATTTAATGAGTGCCAAGTGAATGTTTTAAAAATGGCTAAAACTTTATTTACATATGGAAATATATTTTTCTTTTAATACAGATTAATTTTATCTTTCAAATAAATCCAAAATTTTAAAATTACTTAAAATGCTATTTTTAGGACTTTTAGAAAATCTATCGTGGTACCTAGCTAAAAAGCATGATCATACTGTCACATAGGGATTCATAATTGTGCCATCTTTACCACAGTAAAAAATAAATTACAAAAATTTTCATATACATTTTCATATTTTTTAAAGATTTTATTTTCTTTTTTTTGAAACATTGGTCTTTCTGATATGAATAAAAAACATTATCAAGATAAATTGTATCTAATGAATATTAGATATCATCCTAAAATACAAAAAAAATACATTTAAAATAATCTCTTCTTTGAAGTTAAATTTTGATTTTATTTGAAAGATAACAGCTTAAATCTTATCTGTATTAAAAAATAAATATCAGTATGTAAATAAAGTTTTTATGCATTTTTAAAACATTGGCTCATTCACTTGTCACTCATTGACTTATCAGATTCAGCAGCTGATTGTAAAATGGCTCATAAGTAATTGTCAAATCTATTTACTAGCAGTCACCATGTGTTTGTGTTTAGGACATGTTTTAATCTTGTTGGTGAAGTATATATATTGATATATATTGGCCAGCATTTAATAATATTGCCCAGCTTACTGCTTTCAAAAAGCCTAGCTGAAATCAGACTTATATGATAGACAAGTTTTCTCACCAGAATCTGTCTATCACAACACAGTGAACCTAGCAATTGATTCAATATAATCTTTCCACTTCATATCAGTGGAAAATGTTAATCCAAGAAGATGCAATAAGTCAATCTCCTGGAGGTTAGCATCAACAAAGTTGATGGACAATAAAAACGGTTCTCTCAAACAATTAAAAAGAGAGCAGTTTCGTTTTGTAGGTTAAAATTAACAAGTCATTCTTTGCCTCAGTTAACAACAGATTGTAGGCCATGTTTTAGATCAGCTACCAACTTGACCACATCTAACCAATCAAACTTATTATTAACCTATTCCTCAACAATTATTTTGGGAAAAAGGTATCATTTTCAGATTAATTTTTTTTTTTTTATTTGTTTTTAATTTTTTTTTTTTTTAAGCATTACGTCCCGAGCAAGGCGTGAAGCCACTAGGATACAGGGGGTTGCGGATGATTTGGAGTGAGAGCAGATAGGAGTGATAGAAGAAAGGATGAGGAGAAGGATAGTGGGTAGATCAAGGTAACTGGAGGTGTTGATTGACATTACATTTGAATAGTTGGAGATTATAGCTTTCAGGGAAACAGTAATTGGGAAGGGTGTTCCACAGGCGAGAGGTGCGAGGTATGAAGCTATTGGAGTAGAAGAGACGGCTACATTTAAAAGTTTCTACAGTGTAAGAGTGGGAGCGCGATGCCAGCCTCGTAGGGCGCTTGAATTCATGGAGTCTGGGAACCAGTGAAAGCAGCTCATCGGAGCAATTACCATGGAAGTATTTGTAGAAAAGACAGAGAGAGGCGATGTCGCATCTGTGAGAGAGTGACTGCAGATGAGACGCCAGATCAGGGCCAATTAGATTACATATCCATCTCTGGATCTTGTCAAGAACTCCGAGGTAAGCAGAAGGTGCTCCAGCCCATATATGGCAGCAATACTCCATGCAAGGGTGAATGGTTGTTTTGTATATTTGGAGTATCGATTCAGGGGAGAAAAATTTCCTGGTGCAGCACAGAGAGCCAACTTTCCTCACGGTGGAAGAAGCAATTGACTCAATGTATTTGTTCCATCTCAGGTCAGCAGTCAGCGTGAGACCGAGCAGACACAGGGAGTTGCTCTCAGGAAGTTGACTATCAGACATTTTAATGGGGGGCAGGGAAGGATCTCTATGGTGGTTAATGGAGAGTAATTTAGTTTTTGAGGCGTTAAAGTTGACCAGCCAATTCTTGCCCCAGTTAACAACCGATTGGAGGTCCATTTCAAGACGCATGGCCAGGTTAGTTTTGTCGCTGACACTAGATTTGTTTTTGAGGCAGGAGTAAATTGTAGTGTCGTCTGCATAGATGCCAACTTGGGAATCTATGGCGTCAGGAAGGTCGTTGATGAAAATAAGGAAAAGAGTGGGGCCAAGGATGGAGCCTTGGGGAATATCTGCGTTCGTGGGATAGGAACTGGAGGAGAATCCGTTGAGAACGACCTTCAATTCTCGGTTTGACAGGAATGATTGTATTAGTTCAAACAGTCGACCAGTAATACCATAACCCTGGAGCTTACGAAGAAGGCTGGCGTGCCAAACCCTATTGAATGCTTTGAAGATGTCTAGGGCCACGGCACGAGCCTCACCATTATTTTGAAGGGCTTGGTAGACGGTTTCAGTGATGGCCGTAAGCACATCAGCTGTAGATCGGGCCCGGAAACCATATTGCTTGTCTGAGAGCAGATTATGGGATGTAAGGTGATTAACCACTTGGCATTGATTAGGGCTTTGAAGATTTTGCCGAAGAGGGTAGGAGACTAATAGGACGGTAATTAGAGGGGTCAGAGGGGTCTCCAGAGTTCTTAAACACAGGAACAATGGATGAGGACTTCCAGCAGTCAGGAAAACAGGATTCCTTGAGGAGGCAGTTTAGAGAGGGCGGGCGCCAGCTCAGGCGCGCATTTCTTCAAGACAATGGCTGGTATGCCATCTCCACCACTAGCCTTGTGGGGTCTAAGTTGGAGATAATGCCCAGTACCAATGACGGGGTTACAGTAAGCCGCCAATAGGGCCTCAGTTCTTGGAGGAAGTCTGGTATGGGTACACCGGTGGAGTCGAGCGTTGAATTAAATGAGAATTTCGAGCAAAGCATTCAGCCTTGTCGGTAGAGGAGGTCAAGACCTCGAACTGGTTGAATAAAGGAGGTATGGAGGGTTTTCTATTGTTCAGGACACTCTTGCAGACCCGTAATAATCTTTGGAGCCAAATTTGAGATGCAATACGTTCCTTCATCCGAGCAGCAAATATTGACTTAGCAGTTCGTTGAGGACATTTTACACTCGTTATGGGCGGAGGCAAAGAGACGTCTATTGCAATCCGACATGTCGCTAAAAAATATGTGAAAGAAGTGATTCCTATGGGCTATGGCAGCTGAGCAAGCAGTGGAGAACCAAAAGGGAGGAGTGCAACTTGACCTTAAATTTCATTGAGGGGATGAAAGCGTCGATTCCAGCTTTAACCCAGGATGAGACCTTAGAAGCACATTCTTGGACATGGAGTGTAAAGACAACATCCCAGGGGACATCGTGGAGGAAGTCATGGAACAAGTCCCAATCCGCTCGTTGATAGTAGAACGAAGTTATAGTGATGGGAGGTTCTTTGTGGGGTGTGGAGTTGAAGGAAATGTTGACAGATACCACGGCGTGATCAGAGTTACCAAGTGGGCAGAGCTGTGTGGCGCTACAAGATTCGGGGATGGAGGTAAAACACAGATCGAGAAGAGAGGCCTTACCTGCCAGGTTGAGGGCAAAACGTGTGGGGAAGTCAACTATCTGCGTGAGGGATTGAGAAATTGAGAAGTTAAATGTTTGAATGCCAGCCCGGTCAGTAGTAGCATTCTCGAGCCACTTGGTGTGATGGGCGTTAAAGTCACCAAACACGAATATGTGAGCAAACGGGTGGAGAGAGAGGGCCTTGTCTATGCTGTCAGATATGCTATCTAGTATCCCACAGTCTTGAGAGGATGGGAGCGATAGAGGAAGAAGAGATAGCTTTACGGCATTGAGGAGAGATAGTCGGAGACACATGTATGAAAAGGTCTGGAATGATTCGAGAGACAACTCTCTGGCCAGGGGGAGATGGTCCTTGACACCAAGGCCATGCATGTGGGTTAGAGAGTCTTTCCTGAGGAGAGGAAGGTAGCCGGGGATCAAAAGATCAGAGGAGGGAATAGACGAGACAAGGTTTGTCTCACACAGAGCCAGTATATCCAGGCAGTTTGCAGTGAGGAAAGATTCCATACTGCAGAAGTTTGTTCTAATGCCACGGATGTTGGAGAATGAAATGTTGAGGGGTTTAGGTGATTTTTGAGTGGCTGGTTTAGGTTTACTTTTTTGGTTCATTCGAGTTTTCATGTGGAGTAATTGTTGGAAGATGAGAAGGCCTGAAGTAAGAGAAGCAGATGGTTATCGACCGCAAACATGAGCAGAGATTTTTTGGCACAGCCTGCATCATAATGTGGCCTCAGGGGTTGCCCACCGAGGTGACTTTAGGGACACTGTTCCATGCGCGACATGGCACTACAAACACCCGGTATTATACAACTGTTGATCAGAGGCTGCTCAAGAATAAAAGAGTTAGGGCCCTAACTACCAGTTGGAAACAGCAACCAGTGAACTGTCAACCGTGTACAATTTCAAAATGAAGAGGCAATGCCACAGACTGCACGTCACGGGAGAAACACATCAGTACTAGTACAGAGGCCAGAGAGAGAGAGAGAAAGTACCGGGAACCCTTTCTTAGACAGGAAACAAGGTGTGAGCCTCTGCATGTCCAGGGGAAGGGGAAGGAGTGTTTACATTGGCGGTAGGAGGGTCTACCTACTCCTATTACATATAACACATATAACAGTGACAAAAAGACAAACAGAGGGGATAAGGGGGGGGAAGTAGTTGACAGTGCCCAAGCTGACACTAGATGTGTTCAGGGGGATAGGATGGAATTTATTAGTGTTTTAACTTAGTATAAGTCCCATTGTGCTATTCTAAAGAGAGAAATGAAAAAATATGATCATCCACCTTTTTGTGGATATGGCATAAATGCTAGCTCACTTGTGGCAGAGGTTGATATTGGTAGTCCGCAAGCATTCTGATGGCCTCCAGTGGGTGTTCCACGTTAGTACATTTTATCAAGCAAAAGACAAGGCCACTGGACCAAAAGAATACTGAAGACATGCTAACGCCTGGTGAAGAGACATTTTTCCCTTTTTTCGAGGTGGGGGGGGGGATTTCCAACTACACAAACATAGTGTTATAGGTTAGGTTAGAACAAGTATCAATGTTAAATTAGTCGCAAAGAGTGGGGGGAGACCAAGCAAGAATAGATAAATAAAATAAATATAAACGTTGGAAATATATATATATATATATATATATGTGAGAATGAGAGAGATGCTTTGGATAAGTCTTTGGTCTCTAGAATGAATTTATTTTACACATGGCCGAAAGTTAATGTCCGCTTCGATTCAGGTGGACGCCAGTGATTGTACAGCCAGCCATATCTCAGAACCCAAGCGTCAAGTTACAGATAACGCAGTGCTTAGTGGTCAGTAACCATTCCTACCCTTCCTTGGGAAAATTTGCTTTAATAAAATATTTAAACCACGAGGAGAAGCGAACTGCATAAAGATTCCGCGTGAGCTGAGGCACCTTGAAGTACCTGAGCAGTGGCTAAAAACTCTTCCAGACATATGAATTGGCAATTGAACTCATTTCAAGTTTGAAGGGTATAAAATGAATCAAGATTGATGTATAAACATGTCTGTAACTGGTCTTTGAACATCATGTTATGGATGTGTTTATTCATCTATGTCTGAAAAAAGACTTTCGGAAAAAACATATATACACATCTATGCCGGGAAAGGGGTTAAGTGACAGAGGTAAATAATTGTATCATCAGCATAGATACCGAGTTGAGAAGTGATGAAATCAGGAAGGTCGTTGATGAAAATTAGGAACAATGTAGATCCTAGGATAGAGCACTAGGGGACAGCTGCATCAATACAAAAAGATCTAGAAGAGGGGTCATTCAAGACAACTTTCATTTTGTGATTTGATAAGAAAGACTGAATCAGTTAAATTTGTCCAGAAATACCATAACCTTTCAACTTATGAAGAAGATCAGTATGCCAAACTCTTTGCCTGAGATATCCAAAGTAACAGCCTGTGCTTCACCATTTTTATCTAAATCTTGATAGACTTTTAACAATAACTGCTAATACCTGAGTAGTTGACCTAGAGATGGAAAAGTCATATTGCTTATCTGAAAGAAGACCCTGCAAGGTGAGATGCTTAACCAATTCAGAGTTGATTAGAATCTCTAGTACTTTGCCAAGATGAGGTAGGAGGTTAATAGGCCAATAGTTAGAAGGATCAGATGGTTTGCCTGAGCTCTTAAGGACTGAAACTACAGTAGCAGATGTCCAACAAGCATCAAGGAAATTGAAAGTTTAGAGTGAACAGGAACCAGTTCAGGAGCACATTTCTTAAGGACTATTGTAGGGTTACCATCAAGTCCACATGCTTCGAGGGGATCCAGTTTAGAAATGATATCAGAAAACCATGACTGGAGTTATATGCATATGATTCAATAGAGACTCAGTTTTAAGTGGAAATCTAGCATAGATACTCCAGATGAATCAAGAGTAGAATTTGAAGAGAATAGATACATTCTGCTTTATCAACATAAGATGTAAACACCTGAAACTGAGTGAAAAAGATGAGGAATAGAAGACTCACTCTTATTTAATACACTGTTTCAGGGCTGCAACTAGTCACATAAAGCAAACCTGTTAGAGGCTATATGGTGCATCATTCTATCAGCAAACAAAAACTTCTTTAAGAACATGTTTACAATTATTACAAGCTTAGAGGAGACTAATTTACCATTGTATGCATTATCTGGATAGTGGTACATCAAAAACAACATTTGGCATAGAATCAAAACTGTCTATCAAGCACTAGATAAGAATGGTGAAGTTTGGGCTGTTGTTTTTGATATCTCAAAAGCTTTTGACAGGGTTTGGCATACAGGTCTTCTTCATAAGTTGAAAAGTTAGTGTCTTCAGCCAAATTTTTGAACTGATCCAGTCTTTCTTATCTAATGGAATGAAAGTTATCCTGAGTGGTCATTCTTCTAGATTTTTTTGTACTAATGCAGGCATCCACCAGGCAGTAGTGTGCAAAAGCAGAGAGGAATAAAAATTTAGTGTTTATTTCATGTTTCATCTGTTTTTACATAATATTTAAAATGTCTTCCTTTCTCTGTATGAGGCCCTATAGGCCCCACTATTTTGATACTTGGTTGACATGAAGTGAAAAGACTATATTGAATCCATTGCTAGATCAACTGCTAAGAAAGTTGCTTCACTGTTTTGTGCTAGACAACTTTTATTTCCAGAATCTATTTTATATATTTATAAGTTGACCATTCGTCTATGCTTAGAATATTGTTGTCACATATGATCTAGTGCTCCTGCTATATATCTAGAAATCCTTGATAAATGCCAAAGAAGAATCAGCAATATTATTGGTCCTGATCTGGCATCTCAGTTTCAGTCTCTTTTCCACCACTGTAAGGTTGCATCTCTGTGTCTTTTCTATAAATACCTTCATGGTAATTGTTTGGATGAGCTCTTCACTATGGTACCTAGACTATGAATTTAAGTGCAGTACTAGAATGACATCGAGATCTCATCAATTTACAGTTGAGCTGGCTAGATGTAGCTGTAATTTCTATGCTAACAGTTTCTTTTCTTGCACTTCTTGCTGGTGGAACTCCCTTCTGTCTGAATGCTTTCCAGTCAACTTTAATCTTCAAAAATTTAAATGCAATGTCAATCACTCTCTACTGTGCCCCTGATTACTCTTCATTTGTTCTTGCTCCTTAGTAATGTTTCTGTTTTCTAATACCTCCACACCAGTAACCATTTGCATCTTAGTGGCTTTGCTTCCTTGCTTGAGGTGAATGCAATTTAAAAAAATTATTTTAATTTTTATTGTAAATATTTTCAAAATTTTTTTTACATTGAATAAAAAACTCAAAATATTGTATTTTTGTTTTCCCAGTTTTAATAAGAATTACAGTGTTGTGTATTGTATTATAATTTTCTCATGATATAAAATAAACAATAGAAACAGAATTTAGTAAAAGTGAAAACAGAAATATGGAAAATTTGAAACAGAAAAAATAAAATTGTTCCGCTTAGATAAGTGATGTGGTTTTAGCCTAGATAAAGATTTCACTTCTTTATTTTCGATTCATGTTGCCTACTCATGATGACAATTTTTTGTGGGTTGTGTTAAGAAAAAGCAACAAAAATAAAATAAAAATAATATTAATCTATAAATACTAACTGAGAATGTTTGAAAGAAAAAGAAGAGAAAGAAAAAGAAAAGTGATTGATTTTTTTTACATTCACATGGAATTTTACAGAATGTAACTTTTCACGTGTTTTATATGGGACAGTAACAGCTGGTATATCTTAGGAGAACAATAAGTTTTTTTTTTATCATAAATGTGACAAACAAAAATTGTGACAGCAGTAGCAGCAAAATAGCTAGTTTGGAAGAAGAAAAAAGGAAAAGTCTTGTTTTACTTAAGTGGCCTTTACAAAACATGGATTAATAAAATGATACAAAACATGAAATAATGTCGAAAAAAAAAAAAAGATACTTTATCAAAGAAAGTTCGATAGTAATTTATAAGTAATTAATGGACTTTTAAATCTGATATTATTATTACTAATAAGTATTATATTTTATATTTAATTGCTTAAAAAATTACTTTGTTTTGGGTCTAAAAATAAGTTAGCAGATATAGGTTTGAAATGGTCCCAAAAAGAGATGTCCATTTCTTATGTTGGGTAATTGAACTCTGCTTTGCTGTAATGAGTTACTGTGACTTAGTCATAAAACACGCTTAACTTGAAAGTGGTTGTCCAGATTAAATGATGTACTGAAGTTGACTGATTCAGTTCCAATTTTTCTGCAAGTTAGTGTGATGTTTGAGCTCCATTTTCCTTCAAAACTTCCATTTCATCAGTTTATTTAAAACCTCTCATTCTTTTGTCATTAAACTCAAAATTTCCTTATATATATATATATATATATATATATATATATATATATATAATTAGGCTGATGTTAAACTTTCCAGCATTTTTTGTTTTTTTACAAAATCTTGCAGAAGACATTAACAGCTTCATATGAACCAAAAAAAAAAAGAAAAGAAAAAAAAAAGCACTTTCTGGTTATTGGATCTGATAATGTTATTTATCACCCTTTCTTCAAAAATTACAAACCACTTTCCTTACATCTAGATTTGGCTTTCATTCTGCCCTGAAAATTCCTACCTAGCACACATAGGGTTTGTCTCATTATCTTCATTTTTGTTTGGATACTATTCTATATCCTACTAACATCCCATTTAACTCTTGTTTATTATATAAATTCATAACATAGTTATTCAATCATTAAAGTATTTCTAGCTTTCTATATACCTTGTGTCTCATTTTAGCTAAGTTTTGTATTCCATTCTTCTAAAAGAATGATTTTTGTTTTGCACTCACCAGACAAGTAAGATTGCATAGGATAAAACAAGTAAGTGTTTGAAGGGGGTCAAGTCTAAGGAATACAAGACATGTGTAAGAACTTATCATAACTTTCAGGTTTCTTTGTTTTGTCACATTTACAACAAGAAGACATTTACTGTCATGCAGCAAAATCACTTTTTGTATTCCAATGTGTCATTCAAATAAGCCAATTGCTCATGCTAGCATTGCATGGTAACAGTTTTTTCAAATTAATGATGTATTAATAGAACAGTTTCTTCAAATTCTAGCAATTTGTAAGAATGATTTCTTTTTAAATCTTATTAAATATAACATTTTTTGACTCAGTAGATTCCATTGAGGTTGAAATGTTGACAGCTGTCCTAGAACTAACCACCATTTTCTCATTTTCAAATATCGTTATAAATATCATTAAATATGTCTTATCCAAAAATGACTTTTCTATGTCAAGCAAAAAAACAAAAAAAGAAAAGAAGAAACAACGGGTGTTTAAATATTCCTTTATAAATTTATGTGGAGCCCATTTTTCAAACTTTTGAGATTTTCCTAAATTTGTATATAAGATATTAGAGTTGATTGATTCAGTTCTAACTTCATGTATTGTTTGAATTGCATCTTCTCCCAAAACTTCTTCCATTTCATCAGTTTGCAATTTCTAAAGCCTTCTGTGTCATTAAACTCAAAATCTCCTTGTTTTAAATTTTGCAGGCTATTTCCAATATATGCTTGCATATACTACATTATCATCACAAATTTCAGTGATCCACTAATTAAACCTTCTCCTGTATTTTTTCTTCCAGATTAAACATGCAAAGTAGACAGTGTAAAAGATGCTTTTATACTTAGCCATGACTTTCACCAAAATAAAGTAAAAATCTTTTTAGAGAGTATGTATAAGCAATAATGAACAGTAAATTTCAAACATACTTCTAAAATTTCCTTAAAACGGTGATGCTGGAAACTTTTGCATCAAATAAAGAAAAGCATGAAAACACTGAGAGAGAACTAATATTGTTACATTAAACCATAATCTGGCTTCAAAAATGTTCATTTTTATTCAGTAAGAAAAGTATCATTTTAAAGAATGCAAGTATTATTCACTGAAATTTCCTATTTATAAAAGTTGGCTTTCATTAATTTTTCATGAAAACATAAACTAGTTTATGGAATTTTGCACAACCAACTAAATCTATATCTATAAAACTGAAGAGATGCCTGTGTGTATGCTATGCATATTCACATCTCTCATTGCAAATTTACCAAGAACAAATTTTCAATCACCAGCCACCCACTTTTGCAAAAAAAAAAAAAAAAAAAAAAAAGGAAAGATAAAAGTGAAAGAGGGTATAACTTTTTTTGTGAAAACCAAGGCAAAAATTTTACTGGATCAGCTGATGTTGTTTGCACTTAATGCAAAACATAGATTATTCTATGAGGTCTATGTAGAGTGCAACACTAGCTTCACACAAAAATTTGTGAAAAACTGAAAAAAAATTGTTTTTTGTACTACTTAAAATAAAAACTTGAATAACTTCCTCATTTTTTATGTGATTTTCTTTAAACATACTGCAAAAAATTTGCCATCATGCAAGAAATAAAATAGTGTGGTTTTAGTCCTGCTTGCTTCCATGCATATAAAAAAAACTGTTCAAAAAGCCTGTTTTTCAGCCATTAACTCCTTGGTTTTTCATCTGATGCTTTCCAAATTTGCCATGTAAATTACATATGACACACAAATTGTCTTGCATGAATGTTTGGTTTAGATTATTTCAGTTAAGTGGATGAAATCTGCAACAAACTGTCTCCAAAATAAGCTTTTGCCATTTAGCCAATAGTTTCTTCAGGATTTCACCCTAATTGACATTTGAACAACCTTTGATGCAAAGATTGTTTGAGAATGATTACTGAAATAGAAAAATTCCTGAAGAACATCTTATTAACCCCAGTTAACATGCAAAGAAGGAGGCGTTCATGTGTTTGCACTTGCAGTTGAATTAAACTCTGTTGCTTCATCCATGTTTTCATTTGATTATTAGATTTGTGAACAATGCCATATTTGAAAGATATTACGGCCATAGGAAATTTACTGAATATCTAAAACATTGAAACAATTTAACCCCGAGCAATAATCACACAAGAAGGTTTTATCAATGGATTTCCTTTATTAAGAACAATCAAACACTTGTGAAGGACATAACTATAAAAAAGATGGTGGGGGGAATAGATTAATATACCAATGAATGATGCATGCAAGCAGGGATGCAGGCAGATATTTCTAGACAGGGGAGTGCAGTTATACAATTGCAGCCATGTACACCGGAGCAACACCAAGTACCTTGACTAGTAATCAATAAATTTTGTACAATAATGTTCACAGAATTATTTTTCTTTAAATCAGTTATGGGTAAGGGATAAATCTGAATAATGTCTGCATATACATTTTATGTTCTAAATCTTTCGTTAGATTATGTCATTTTCTAATTCATGCTTTTGTTAAGATGAAAAATTCATGAAAAAAATACATAAATAAATATTACTTACCACAGCTCCACTTTTACTGAATGCATATGACAAAGAAAGATAGTTTGTGCCAATGAATGCTTTAAGAACGTTGGCAAAATCGGCCAGGAGGAATATCCATTTTGATCGGCTGGAAGGGAAAACAAAAAACAAATTAAAGACAACACATTTTTAAAGAGTTACAATCTATTTTTATGTTAAGAGAAAAAATTCTGTATGGATGTTGATGAGAGAAGTAAATTCAGTCAGTATAGACCAGTGTTTCTCAAAGTTTTTAAGCAATGGCACACCTAGGAACAAATGTAAATATCACGGCTAGGTTATCCATTTAAATGTTATGAAATAAAACCATAGATTTAAACAAAATTAAACACACAAATATGAACTTACTTTATTTCGATGTTTCTATTCAACTATTTGTGCAACTTATTTAGTAAAATACTAATGCTGTACCATTACTACTTCTACAAACACACATATATGTATACCATGACAATATTTCATGGCACCCTTATGAGGATCACGCAGCACACTAATCTGACGTGGCATGGCAGTTGAGAATCACTGGTATAGACACTCTGAGATGAATTTGATGATGAGGTACTTATGATAAATTACATCTTTAAAAAAAAGGTTTCACTTTCAGCTAATATTTAATTCTCACAAACTACCATCAAATCTCAATGCTAAAAACCCTGATTAAACCCAAGGCTTATTTTAATAGGTTTGGTTTGGTTTTTGTTTTACGGCATATCAACCTCAATGCTGACAACATTTTTTTTCCTGGTAATATTTTTGTTTTGTCAAAAATCTATTTCTGGTACTATTTTTTTTCAAAAATGTACTGCTGTTAATAGTTTTTTTCCTCAAAAATTTATTTCTGGTAATAATTTTTTTACAAAGTATTTCTGGTATTAAAACCTATTTTTTACACTTTTATAATGCTTTTTACCTCAGTTTCGGGGTTAACCATTTGCCCATAGCTGGGACCCTAACAGGTGCTACCACCCCAAGTCAGGGTGGACCTAGGAACATCAGCAATTAAGAGGTGGTTCCACGCTTCTCAAAGCCGCCTGATCAGAGACCTTGCTGTTGGACATAGTTTATCCTCTTACCCTGGACATGGATGTAATTTATTGTCATACCCAGGACGATTATTTTAATAGGTTATTAACAGCTATTTCAGTTAATAACAAAAAGTATGCTAACATTTTATTTTGTACTAATAGCAGATTTTCCATGCATGTGTATGCTTGTATTCTTTGGCAAGTTTATGAAAAGCTGGAGCAAAATTTGGCGCCCTTATTTGATATTACTATTTATGTCTGAGGCAAATTCTATTTGGTGGGGAAGGGAAGAAAATCTTTTGAGGTTATAATAATTTTTATAATAATAGTAACAACTACAATGCCCACATGCAAAGTAAAAATCTAAAATTAATGATTGTATGTCTTTCGTCAAGAATAAAGTCCTGGTATTCCACTTGACAAGCAGAAATCTTTATCAAAGACTTAAGACAAAATCACAACCAGAAGATACTATAGTTATGTTTACACCATGGTTCCACACCAACTATTTCACTATTGTCCACAAACTTCACTTCTCAGTGTTAAACTGCACCCCTGACAATCAAAATGTTATCATTTATAGAGCTTAGTAGTATAATACATGTGACATTAACATGTTTAAGAAATAAATATTTTTTTTGATCCATTCAATTTTTGTTTTTAATGCAAGTAGTATTGCATATAAAAAAATTAAAAAAATCTAAAATATTAAGTTTTAAAAATAGAAAAACAAATTAATTAAATTTTACTACAATTTTTATAAAAATCACATTATTATTATTATTTTTATTTAAACACTTTCATTAAATCACATTGAATAATTTTAGGCAAGAATCTTCTTATTAATTTTCCTGCTCAGAGTAATTTATGCTTAAATTTAAGAATTGTACTTTATATATTCATTTTCTAGATAAAGAATATTAGCACATTCCAATAATACACAGTCAAAAAGACATTATCAAATAAATTTCATTTACAATTACTAATCATGTCATAACTAAATTTTCCATGTTTGTTTATCATTTTTTAAATTCTCCTTTGTATTTTCACTTTAGTTTATGATAAACAGAAAACATAACACAAAAATGCTGTTCATTGAAACCTTTTAAACAAAAATTGACAGAAAACTTTTTTCTTATTTTGCTTATGAAAGCAAAATTAGTTTAAAAGATACTAATGTTCCCCCACACCCATTTAGGAGATAAATAATACAAATATCTAAATTTAAGTTCTTCATTTTTCATTCAGGTTTCATTCACCTTTTTAAAAAGAAGCACTTAAGTTTTATTTATTTATTTATTTTTTTAGTGTATGTGTGTGTGTGTGTGTGTGTGTGTGGGCATTGGTATGTATACTCCATTTATAAAAAGCATACCACTATTGGTCAAAAGTAAGATTTTTAAAGAAAATAGTTGCTTTTAGAATAAATATAATGAAATTTTAATTAAAAATGTTGTATCATTGCAGCAGCATCTGGAAAAACTTAACCATTCACGTAAAACAAATGTTTTCTCATTTCCAGAATACCAAGAAAACATTAATCTCATGATTTATACACAAGCGCAAAGAACCACGTAGTCACTTATCTTGTTTGTCATTTCTAAATTTTCATTCAAATAATTTATTCTTGTATTTAATTAATAACAACAACTAATATAATTTATAATACTCATCAATCCACATTGATCAGATTAACATTAACCCTTGAGTGAGATACACAAAGTGTCATCTATTTAGGTACCAGGAGGATTCCATTTCCAAGACAGCGTCTATTCATTACATAGAATTAGTGACAGCCAAAGTATTAAGTAATGACTGCAGTTACTATTAACATATTTGTTCAGGAATGTGTACCTACTTATATTATCTTGTCAACCTGAATAGTTTGGTTTTAATTACTTCCCTGTTAATTAGACCAACACAAAGCAAGTGGAATTAGTAATTATCCAAAGTCTACCTAAAAAGCTGTATACTATTTTTAAGCCTGTTATGTTGCTAAGAAAGAAAAATAAAATATGTAGAAAACTTCCAGAATTTTCTTTTTTTAAAAAAAAAAAAAAATTCTGATCTGTGTCAGGTATTAAAGTACAAATAGATTTCATCATAAACGACTATGGACACATCAATTAAATCAATAGAATTATCTAATGATTATGTTCATAATGCTTTTATCAATTCATGACCACAGAAATCCATTCCTC